>PVKA01026380.1:0-31784 GCA_004027165.1 Ctenomys sociabilis | reverse complement strand
AATAATTATTGAATCTTTGATATAATTCAGCTATATAAAACCTGTAAATATAATATCATGTATGCACCTTGTACAATACCAAAACGTTATGAAAACAGTTTGCAATGTATTATTTCATCGACTCTGTATGGTTATGGTGTTTTGAAACTGTCTGATTGACATTTGTATTTCAATAAAATAAAAATAAATGGAAAAAAAAAAGAATCCTATTTGTTTTATTCACGGTGACATCTCCAATGCCAAGATCAGTAAGCACTCAAGTTATGGTAGAGAAGCCCCACTTGGGCTACAGTAATACGTATATTATGTACATCTGGAAGAAATGGTAACATTCTAGCTGTCCTTACTCTTGTGCTAAGATTAAGAGAGAAGAAAGGTCTTTCAGGATCCAAAAGGTCTAGGGACAGAAGGAGACTCAACAAAAGGAGACAGGACAGATCTTTCAGACATGTGCCAAAGCACTAATGAAAACAAGTTTCAAATATCTACTGGACAGTGAACAGGTCAGGGGAGGTTCATACACAAGAGCGGTTGCACCAATTCCATAATGCAAATTAGTCTATCATTTCCCTTCTTGGTACAGACTAAAGAAGAGAACTAATTTTCTGAGAATTGCCATATGTCAATTGCCACACTTGGTACTTATTTTCTTCCCCTCGTTTTTATTTTACTTTAAAGAGAATAGAAAAATAGTAGATAAGACATTAAAAATGATACAGAAGTCTTAAAAATATGGTAGATATTCAACAGTGGTTGTTATCGCACACATTGCTGTCTGCAATGTAGATGTTCAGATCAGATACAAACAAAATTGGCCAAAGTAAAAATTTTAAGCATTAACTACTACATTCAAAAAACTGATAGAAATCAGTAGTCCAATCCTTTTAGCTATCCAACACTGGGTACTTCCTATTGTCATTTAATCTTCACAGTTCTTTTAGTAAAACATTACTATCCTCATTTCTAAGAATACTAGGACCTGCAGCCCATAGAAAGCAGGTCTTTCTCTGTCCAGGCCACATGGCAATGGCAAAGCAAGCCTGGATCCTGGTGTGCATGAGGTCATGCTTCTTCTACCCACAAAACACTGTGTTCATAAAAAGAGATCAAGGGCTCCTGGTTTTTAGCTTCAAGAAGAAAGGTACCAGAAACAGAAGAGAAACAGTACAAGATACCCACACCCCTGTGAACAAGGAGTACACTCATTATGGCTCTTGGAGATAAATGTTTTCATCCCAAAAGCCTGGAGCCAGAGCTCTGGGCCAAGAACTTCCAGCTCTTGGCACTCCTTCCTACCACCACTGCCCTACTTCAAGAGATTAATGTCAGTGGCAGGCAAGATGCAGCTATACCAGTAAATGCACATCAGAAGCCAGGGTGTGCCATGCTGCAGAATGATCAGCAGGGCTGGACTTTGAGCAAACGTGACTGCAAATTGCAATCTGAATCAAAAAGTCCTAAAAGATCACACTGGGAACCCTCTACTGACAGCTCCTGGACTAGTTCACTCTTGGAAACTGTCCCAAATGTAGCCACGGCTGTGAGGACAACAAAAAATAAGGACTGAAAAGATAGTTCCTTTATTTTAAATTGTAAAAGAGATGGTACGCTTCCTCTAAAGCCTAATGCCTTAAGACTTAGGGGTACCAGGCATTGGAGGTATCTGCCTTGTCTCTGGAGACCAAGGGCAAAGATAAGAAAAAAAGGGTAGAAAAAGAATAAAAATAAAAATGAAGGGGGAAAAGTAATTAATTCTAAGCAAAAGGTCACCTCCATCTTTCCATTCAGAATTGACAGATATGGGTCAAGATTGCAACAAACTAGCTCGGGATCCATTTACTTGGATATTAACAGCCTTCTTCAATAAGAAAATAAAGAAAATGGCAAGGGTATAAGTGATCAATCCAACCAGTATACAATACTGATGCAAAAGACATCTATAAGGCTGTCATCATTCCTACTCCTAAAATTCAGCATTTTTCAGGACACACCAGGTATCTGCTCCTTCTCTAGGCTTGTTATACCCCAGGAAATGAATAAAGGTGTTTCCAATAAACAGTCTAGATAACACCTTCCAAAAGTTGGTCAAGAAATCATCTTTACTAGGCCATGACACCCCTCTGTTGCACACTAGATCTGAGCAGGTCTAACCTGAACTCCACACAATGTCCTCCATAGCAAGGAACCATCACCCCCACTGACTTCTGGTCCTTCATGAAAAACCAGATAAACAGGCAAAGGCTCTTCATGTAAAGTTTTTCAAAATACTCCCAAGTGAAGCAATGCTGGCTGGCTTGACCATGCCTGTTAGAAAACTACTCACTTTGTGTTTAATGTGAATAAATTTCTATTTTTTAAGAATGCTATAAAGCAAAATGTGGGTAATTTGTCTGCATTTGAAGAAATTTTTAAGTATATTCCCTTTTCATGTCTATGTATGGAATGAGAAAATAGCTGGAGATTAACTGAGAGCCTTTGCACTGAGCTACATCCCAAGCTTTTTATTTTTATTTTTTCATATTAAAGATAATAAAAAACAATTAAAAATACAGAATTTCAAAACAAGATGATAGGAAATTAACACTGATTATTATGTTTCATATTTTAATCTTCAAAGTAGTTGTTCAGATTACCAGATATAGGCAGGTAAGACTGATCAAACAATACAAACATCTAACTGTTCCTTTCAATGAACTGATAAAAATTAATAGCATAATTATCGTCCTTCTTTTCTCCTTTTCCCTACCCTATCTTTCCTTTTAAGAAGTTTCATTGCTTTTCACAATATTTATTGTACTTTTTGGATCTTATTTACTCTTTCAATTTCTTACACTAGGGAGACAATACAATGCTTACATATGTGAGTCTGGTTTATTTCACTTATGAGTATGGTCTCTACTTGCACCCACTTAGCCTCTAGTTTATCATTTTTATAGTTGAATAGTACTCCATCATATAAAACTATCACATCTTTTTTATCCATTCCTTGGTTATTGGGCATTTGGTTTGTTACCAAGATTTAACTGTGACAAACTGTACTGGTATAAACATGGGTGTACGCATATTGCTGTGATATGATACTTTTACTTCTGGGAAAATACCCAGAAGGGAATAGCTGGGCCAAATGAAACATTTAATCTTAGTTTTTTGAGGAATCTCCACAATGATTTCCATAGTGGTAATACCAGTCTACACTTTCACCAACAATAGAGAAGGGCTCCTTTTGTCCTCCCAGCCTCTCCAGCATTTGTTACTGGTTGATTTCTTAATAATAGCCATTCATTTTGGGGTGAGGTAGAATCTCAGTGTTGTTTTAATTTGCATTTCTTGAATGACCAATGATGTTAAACACTTTTTTATATATTTATTCACCATTTGTATTCCTTCATTCTAAAAAGTATATATTCAACACAGATTCACATTTTGGATTGAGTCTTTAAATTCTAGGGCTCTGATTTTTTTTAATTTTTTTATATATTCTAGATAGATGTCCTTTGTCTAAGGGATAGCTGGCTAAAATTTTTTAAATTTTTCTTTTTTGAGAGAGGGTCTCGCTAAATTGACCAGGCTGAGCTACAACTTACAATTCTTGTTGCCTCAACTTCCACAGTACTAGAATTACAGGCATGTACCACTATTCCCTGCTGTCTTTTCATGTCCTTATTAAGTGGAATGACTACTCCTCACTTTGAGATTATACCCTATTACAATGTCCTGCCTTTTAAGGAAAAATAAACAAGACAAGTGGAAGTTGGGAAATTTTTTTGTTACTTTATCTTGGTAAAGTAACCAAAAATGACAACCTTATATCAGTGGCTAAAATTCCTGTCTGTTGTACCGGTTTTCCTAGGCTGCAAACCAGTCTGTGGGCTCCTGGTATACATATTTTTAATAGGTATAACACATCATATCTTTGCACATAAGCAGAATTACAGAAATCAGAGATCCTTGCTACTTTACTGATTACAACTAAGAAATCTTATTACAGGAGAAATCAGCTTGTTAACTCAAGTGCCCCCCCCCCCATGCAGCCATTTATCTCCTGCCTACGAAAGATAGTAGCCGGTAATCAAACCAAGAAAATCAAGGGAAAGTTCTCAATGGCAACACCACTTCAAAAATCATATGTGGCCCATTCATAAACTAAAGTTGCAAAGTGCTTACTTCTAAATACACTAAACGTTTTACAAACAAAAAATCTATTTAATTGTAATTTCTTATTTATACTTGAAAAGAAAGTTAATTCTTGATAATAGCCATTCTTTTGGGGGTGAGGTAGAATCTAGTGTTGTTTTAATTTACATTTCTTAGATATTTATTTTTAAAAGAGGAAACTGTGGAGAGAGATTTGTGTTTTCTGAAAGGCACTTTAGGAGACAAAGACACAGAGGGACGGGCAGTTTGAGTCGCAGGCAGGAACATTCCGCATCTCACCTGCTGCAACCCAAGGCACCCTGCAGGAGTCCCTAACCCTCCTCAGGGCTACGTCACCGCCCCTACATGGTAGAAGGCACATCTGTTGCCTGCCGCTCAGCACACTCCCTGGGCCAGATTTTCCCATGAGGGCCACGTAACCTGAACTGAAGGAAAAGTCGCATTAGCAAACAAGGCCTCCTGCAACGGACTCACCATATTTAATCTTCCTTTGCACGCAGGAGAAGTCAAGGAATCTGTTATAATATAAAAGTATGGCCAATGATAGAATTACAGAGAATGTGGGGTACTCCTGTACCCTAAGTCAGTCCACTTCTTCAGATTAAAGTCTGGACCAGAGTTTCCAATGCCAAGGATCCAGTTTCTGTTCAACTACATCCTGCCCAGAAGTTCTATAGGTCAAAGGAATAGATCAGCACTTGATATCTTCTCATAAATATGTCTCAAAGCCCTGCGTATTTTGGGAATAGACTTTCCTCAAGGTCCCTTGCCATCCCTGTGGGTTTCATATATTTTATTATCATAGGCCAGGTTTGACAAAGATAGTATATTTTGGTGAGAGCAAAAAAATTGGCCCCAAAAATTTTAAGGGGAAGGTTTTCTACCTAAGCCCCCTAATAGCAAAAGAAGTTAGATTCTTACTATTCACCCATCAGAATTTCTAGCTGATGCTTTAGCTTATACTAAACATGAACTTAGCAAAATGTTCAAATTTAGTTAATAGAGAAAAGAAAATTATAAACAATGAGATCCCATGACATACACCACAAGCAAAGGGAAGAGTAGGGCATGAAAAGAGAAGTATTGATAGGGATTTGGGACAATGGATTTTATATGTCATTAATGACACATAAAGAGGCAAAATTTTTTGGAAAACAACTTAAAAGTTATCTACTAAAGCTGTGGACAACAATCTCTGTGCCATAGCAATTGTACTCCTAGATACATTCCCAAAAGACAGGAACAACAGTATTCAAAGTAGCTTTTTAATCACTAAGAATCAAGAATAACTCCATGGCCACTAATGGTATAAAGGATCAAATTTAACATATTCACATTATAATATAGTAATTGCTCGGGACTAGGCTATGTGATAGATTATGGGAGCCCAACTACATGACTTAAGCCCCTGCAGTCCTGAGGTTGGTGTGACCTTGCTTCTTCAACGGGGGAGGTATACAGAAGGCCATGTGCCTCTGGCTATGGGTGGAACAGTAATAACCCAGCACTCCTGAAGCAAAATAGCATCTGCTGAGGACAGCTGTCATAATACAGGCATTTGGGTTTAGAGAAAGTCTGGTTCCTCACTAACTTAATCCTCATCCACTCATTTTCTATAGTTTCTGTTCCATGAGCTGGGTGCTACCCTATGCTTTTTGCTAACCAATACAAGCCAGCTAACCACGAAGGTAGCCAAACCAGTCCACTAGAAGCTAACTCCTGCTTGGTCCTGCAATTTGTCTCTTTTTCTTTATCCCTGCCATAATCCCTTGAGCATGCACACCTGAGGGTCTGATTAGTTCTTGGTAAGTAATAAAGAACAATAAATAAGTAAATAGATCACTACACAGAACAAGGATAAATCCCAACTGTAATGGAAACACAAATATACATACTAAATTATTCCTCCTACAAAAACTTCAGAAATAGGCAAAAGTCAAGAGTGGAGTTAGAAGTGGGGACACCATCAGTCTTGAGAAAGGGATACCATCTGCATGGGCAAAGACAACTTCCAACAAGTTGGTCGCTTCTCAATTAGGTGCTACTGACAGGGGTGTTTCAGTTGTGACAAAACAGTGTTGGGTTTGCAGTGACTGGTTTTTTTGGGATATGTTTTACTTCAATAAAGTTCATAAGGAAGTTAGTGAATTTTCCCTTGTGGACTATGACCCCAGCACAGCTCTGTCTACATTGTTTGTCAAAATCTTTCACTAAAATTGATGTTCTAGAAAAATGTGACACAATTCTTAACCTGTAGTTTCTGCTCCTCTTTAGATACTCCCACATACTACCAGATATGGGAAGGAATACAAGAAATCACCATCAGTTTCCACAGGCCAATCATGGGCTTACTTCTACCATCTCAACTTAAAAAAAAAAAAAAGAAGTACAGGATAAAGAAAACTGGAGACACAGCCTTTTTAGAGCTAGCAAAGAAAAATCTTGCAATTTAAAATTTACTTTGAGGGCCAGGGAGATAGCTCAGGCAAGCGCAAGGGGCCTGAGTTCAATCCCTGGTTCCACAAAAATAAATAAATAAATGAATAAAAATAAAATTTACTTTTAAGTGCTGCTGGGAGACCATGTACGGATGAGTGCATGAGTGGCTGACACATTGTCAGTATCGTCACTTGCCACTCTCCCAGTTCCCTGGAGAACCTGGCAGCAAAAGGAGGTAAGTGGTGGATGGGAGCCACCAAAGGAGTAGAATCAGACTGCTCAACTGGGCATGGCATTCCCTTTCACACCAGGCCAGTGGCCCAGCTGCAGCATCTCTGCAGGAACACCTCCCCTGTATTCTACCGGTGTGCATCCAACCCAGAGCAAGTCCTGGGAGCTTCTTACCACAGGGCGCATCATCTCATGGGTACCACTGTTCCTAATTTTTAGTTTAACTGTGGTAAAACTCACATAAGAGTTGCCATTTTGACTATTTTTAAATACACAAGCTAGGAGGAGCAGGCACATTCATGTTATAGTGCAACCATCACCACACCTATTGTCCATCATTCAAACATACACTGTGTTATTGATGAAAGAACAGCCCCCCATCGTAGGGCCACTTTCAAAAGGCATGAGAGAGCTCACTGTAGTGGTTCATGCCTATAACTGTAAATACTCAGGGCACAAAGGCAGCCTGAGCAGCCTAGCAAACCCGTCACAAAATAAGATTTTAAAGAGGGGTTGGGGCGGTACAGCACTTAACATATGTGAGGCCCATTGTTTAACCCCAACTATAACCAAAAAGGGGGAAAAAACCCAAAACAGAAAAAACAATAAACAAGAGATTGTAAAAGAAGTATCACAGCAAGCCATGGGAACAGCCTGACACTACAGTGGCTTGGTATGAATGACAGGGCAAGCAAATTAACTTCTCATAGTTAATAGCCTTTCCTAAAAAGAGGCTCTGCATCTATGCTCAAGAAGGACATGGTTTCAGGGTGGTGATGCCCTTATCACTGGGGCAGCCATCCAAGTCATCTTCCTGGAACAAAGCTACATAAGATGTTTGCTGCACTTCCAAGCCCATCTCTCCACCTGTCCTTTTGTCCCCCCTCGATGCATGGGTCACCTGCTCAGGGGCCCAAGGGAGATTTTCTTCAGTGAGGTCCCAAGGTTAAAGAATGCACATGTGCAAGACATCAGTAACAATAGCAGACATCATGGAGCAAAGCAGAATACAAGAGATCAAAAGCACAAGAGCAGTAGTCTTTACTGTACAATTCTTACACAGGCTGATATCTCATATTTACATCCTTATATAGTATCATAGCTAGCATATGCATGCTTATCTGTGCTAATATATGATCATGGTTACATCACTATATCCTACTGTGTACATGGTTACATCATGTCCTCAGGGTACTTAGATGCCCCTGAGATTTGAAGGGGCCTGAGTGGTTCCCCATAGCATGTTATTCCAAGCAGATGTACTTACAAATACATGTGGTAAACCACAAAAGCCCCCAAGAGTCATGATTTGAAAATAAGCCAGCAGAACTCCACAGAAGGCTCCCCAGGTATCAAATATTAAAAGACAATGACAGGGCTGGACTGATAGCTCAGTGGATTAAAGTGCCTGCTTAGGCAGAAACAGGGACTGGGGTTTGATCCCCAGCCTAGCATGCCAGCCCCATCCCCAGGGCACACCAAGACAGTGAGTGAGACTGGGCGTGGTGGTGCGCACCTGTAATCCCAGCACTTGGGAGGCTGAAAACAGGAGGATCACTACAAGTCTAATCTATATAGTGAGACCCTGTAGAACCTGTATTAGATACATTAATATACAGATTGTGGAAGAAGAAAAACTTAGAGAAAAATGTTCTCATTGTAAAGAAACATAATCCCACACTCCAGCAAAATGTAAAAGTTCTATTCTGTTTGGGGGTTTTGATCATAGGATACAAATCAAGTGTTTTGGAACAAAAATGCCTTATAGGAACAAAGTCTTATTTCCTGAAAAAAAAATTTTAGAACCAGGTTAACATTTTGCAACCTGATTCATACATGCTTCCTTCTCTATCCTGCTCTTTTACTCTGTAAGCGTAGTTAGAGAATAAACTCCAGAAATTTACGTTATAAATACAAGAAACAATTATGGGAAGGGAAAATAGTTTGAGGCTAGCCCAGGGGCTTTTAAAAAAAAAAAATTACAATTCTTCACATTTCTCAAATGCCTGGTTATAGAACTTGAAATTTTATCATAAAGTGATGCAATTGGTTTAACCATACACAAACATACTCTAAAAATGAACGTGGTACATATACACCCACATAACAAGTCAGTGCTCACAGGAATCTAAATACAGAATCAGAGAGAAAGAGAGACTCTCAGAAAGCAAGCATGTGTTCAATTGTTAAATATCTCTCCCTGGATCTGCGGCACAGCGATGGTTTTAGAGTTTGGACTTAAATACTCACTTTTTGCTCACACAGCAACTCTTCCATGTGCTGGAAGCTTCTGAATGTCCCTGCCTTCTGGGAACTTCTGAACCTAATTTCTACAGCCAAAACATTTCAAGGCTCACTCTGATGGTAGTAATAAAATTACAACTTGAAGAACTTAAAAACATCCAGTTTGACCTCACAAATCCTATGAGAAATATAGAAGGCAGTTATTACCCCATCTCTAGAAAAGCAGGCTAAAGTGTCAGGACTCGGCAAGTTTAATTGGACTGCCCACTCTTCCCATGAAACTTCAGCGTCTGAAACACGGGTCTTCTAGCTCCAAGTCAAGGCTTTCAGTCTGCGTTCATCCACCAGCCAGTTCAGAACTATGAAATCCCACACAGCTCCTGAACATAATGAATAGCATCAGCAGTCCTTGTCTTTCCTGCTTATTCTGCCCAGATTATTAACTGAGTAATCAGGTGATGAGTGGTCATTCTTTAGGACTTTGTGGAAATCTAAATCTGTAACATTTGCAGTAACGATTAGCCAATAATCAAATAACCAACCTATCTCCCCTTACAGCTTAAACAAAAAATACTTTACCCTACTACTTTCCTCATGAATTACAGTCATTTACCTCTCATCACTTTCTGGAAATTACCCATAATATGAAACTGGGATAATTAACCTGGTTGAAACTTTAGGTTAGGTGGTGATGCAATCAACTATAAAACTGCACAAAGATCATTTAACATATAAAGGCCGTTTAGGACTGGACGATTGCTCACTGGGAAGGCCAATCACTTAACACAGCAGAAACCTGTACTGTTTTATTGCCTATCCAGGCAGCTGTATCTCTTACTTCAGCTGCTGTCCTTTTGACCACAGTAGTCATGGAGGGAGGGGCACAACTCTCCTGTCTACCTATTTCCTCATCGCATAAGCTGCATTGTCTCCAGAACTGCTTCAGCTACCATTCGGCAGGAATATTCTTTTCATTCACCAAAAGTCTTCGGGATGCTGCAGCTTTTGAGGAGACAGTAAAGAATTTAACAACACAGTGGTATGTGGAAGAGGCAAAGTTTTATGAGAAATTGTGCCAGGAAAAAGGCTGTGACCACTTGCTCTTTTTTACATTTGATTTTGTTTTTGCAGAACCGGGGATTGAACTCAGGCCCTTGCACTTGCCAGGGAAGCGCTTATTCCATTGAGCCATCTTCCCGCCCTTTAATTTTTTTTTTTTTTTTTTTTTTTTTTTTTTTTTTTTTGGTGGAACCAGGGATTGAACTCAGGCCCTTGTGCTTGCCAGGGAAACTTGCTCTTTTTAAAGTAAGGCAAGTAACTTACTATTGCCAGCAGCACAAAGTGTGTCTTCACAACTTCACGATCTTCCATAAAGGAGCATTCATGGCTTCTTCTAGGAAATTCTTTGCAGGTGTTAGGGTTCTTTTCAGTTCTTTACTACTTTTTAAAACCTAATATAGCATATCTGATTCTCAGCACACAGAGAGGTCTCACCTTTATCCTGATTAACAAGGCCATATTAATAAAACATTCTTGGGTCCATTAATTCAAATAAATATTTAAGCATCAATATAGCGGGTGCCAAGATGCATGAACAATTAAGACACTATTCCTACTGGAACCGATCAATTCTTCCCAATGCTTGGCCTCTCTCCTCAGCCCTCCGAGATCACCCATAGTACCATTCCATGGATGTCTAATAAAAGAGTTTTGTGAGAGGCCAACAGTATTACAGGATGACAAACAGGTTTTCCTTTAAGAGATAGTAAAACTTTTACATAAAATAGGCCCTAAATATATCTAGCTATACCGTACCATGGATGGATTTTGACAAATAATGTAGTCTTATTAGTATGGCTGGAGAATGATAAATTAATTTTAACACTCAGGATCTGATTACAACAGAATTAAACATAGGCACTGGACATATCAGTAGGCCAGGAGCCGTGTGACCTGGGTTCCAATCTCTGATTCAGAAGCATGTCCACATCAAGGCCCTACTGAACTTGTCAAGGCACAGTAGCCTTACATTTGCTGGCTTGGGATATATATTACTGCGTGCTTAAAGATTTTAATAATAAAATATTAAACCTTCAAAAAATAACTACAGGGTCAGGGAGATGGCTCAGCAGAATAAGCACTTCAATCGCAAGCACAAGGGCCTGATTTCAATCCCTGGCTCCACAAAAAAAAAAAAAAAAAACCACTACAGAAGAGATAGAACCAACTATAATTTCTAACACCCAGTGTTAACATCTTGTAGCATATTTCTACTCGCTTTAGAATTTATAAATTTAAAGTTACTACTGAAAGTTTCTTCCTCAATCCATAGCCTCTCTCTACTCCAAAATCAAGTCAACCAACCTGAGCTACAAAGTGAGCTCAAGGACAACCTGAACTGTATAGCAAAACCCTGTCTCAAAAAGACCAAAAAATACAGATAGATACAGATATATATAATATTGGGTAGGTATGTGTTTCAAATAAATGGTAGCATATAGTAATTTTGCCCTTTTACAGACATGTAAATAAAGTTTATCATTTCAGTATTCCATCATGTGCTATCACAACTTCCCCATTCCTCTATAGATGGGCCTTCACAATTTCATTACTATTTGTGCCCTATACAGTAAGGCATGAGAGACAAAAAGAAAAACTATATAATTCTTGCATTTGGGGCAAAAAGTAAAGAGTTCACCTGTAGAAATGCCAAAACTGGAGGAATCCCACTGGTCAGCAGTCAGTTAGATCCTGTGTGTGGAGAATTCAGGAAGGGAGAGAAACCTTAAGAAATAAACTTAGAAGCTTATGCACCCAGGCAGAGGCCAAAGCCACAAGAGTAGAACAATTGGCCAAGGGAGCACACAAGAGTGCTCATCTCATAAGCATGAGGCATTAATGTTGGTGTGGTTCATATATCGCAACACATAATCAAAAGAGCCCACTCTACCAATATTCCCAAATCAAAATTATAGTGACCCTCTAGAGCAAAATCATGAAAAGGACCCATAAAAGTAGCATACCTGGAACTTCTGCTGTGCCTGACAACTGGACAAAATTAATCACTGCACTGTCAACAGCATCACAACACCAAACCATCATGTTGCCTTACATCTTACTATTTCAACTTTGCCTCAGCATTCCGATAGTTATAGTCAAGTAGGATTTGGCTATCTGCAAAGACTTTAATGATACCTTGTTCACATCTCCCAGCTGTTCTGGGGACTCTACATAGAGACTATTCTAAAACAGAACATTAAGACAATCACATTTTACACATCATCTAGGTAGACACCAAAAACAAAAACACCAAATGAGATGTAAAAGTATCAACACAGAGGGCTGGTGCTTATGAAACAGGTCTGAAGGACCAAATCAGAACCCAGGGCAATCACTGGGGCTGCCATAAGCCAAAGGCACCTCTCAGACAGGTATGGGCCCTGCCTGCAGAGCATAGATGAGCCAAGAGCAGGAATGCCAAAGTGGGGAGGGTTAATAGGAAGGACAAAGGCTACACATAAACCAACAATGCATTCAGATTCAAAGAACAGTGGGGTGAGGGATAAGTGCCCAAGGAATTCAAAGACAGATGGATTCTTGTAACTGTTAGAAAAAAAAAGCTTCGTGGAAACTGATATTTGATTGAGCATAGCTTTGAAGGACAGCAAGCAAAGAGGAGGAGGCAGAAGCCCAGATGAGGGAGCCTGCTACAGACTGGGTGTGAGTTTGGCTAGAAAGGCAAATAGAAGAAAATGAAGATGGAAAGTTAAAAACTGCAGCCTGCCTGCAAAGTACCCTGAGTGTCCTGCTTAGGAGAAAGGACCTTACACTGTATGCTAGAGAGGGTACAGAGGGTTTTGAAATGAAGAAAGGAGAGATAGGGACTAAGGAAATGATCTGGGGCAAGTGTTTGTGGAAACAGCTACCATACACTTCCAGATAAAAGATGTGGGCCCTGTTTATAACCACCCAGACCCAGCTGACACACAGGTAGCAACACTGGGAAAACCACAGCAGTGATTGCTCTCTACCACACACCACCTCTAACCTCTGGAGATGGAACCCAGAGCCTCACACCTGCTTGCTAAGAACTGCACCACTGAGATTCAGTACCAGGCCAAAATCTTTATATAAAAATTGTGTCCCTCTCTATTTAATGCTAGATTAGTTTGTAAGAAAGGAAATGGATCGTAAATGTGTTTTTTAATTTATATTTTATATAACCTCTTGCATAACCATACTTTCGTGCTCCTTCCAGGACCATCTGATCCTATGCTTTCAGAAATTACCATACTAATTATCTGGATTTTGCACTTGAGCATGTTACCATCAAAATGTATGCATCTGTACATATATAATTTATATCTTCCATTTTCCAAAAATTATGTATATTACAGTAGTTCATTTCATACTTTTTTCCAGTCATTGTATTACATATCTTATCTATATGTCTATATTATATTATAAAGTTTTGGAAGTTTGTGTATTGTATACTTTGGTTCTTCCAAAACTTTTGGCATATTCCAGTGACTGACAAATCCTTTTAGTGGATCTCAGCCTTGGTAATATCATTTAGGGGGAAAAAAATGTTTATTTTTCCTGGTGAGTCCATGCAGCCAGACTGATTTCTGGAGGCAAGCCAGTTTCTTTTTTCTTGTTCTTTTTTTTTAAATGTATTTAGTACAGGGTCTCACTACACAGATTGGACTCTTAGTGATCCTCCTGTTTTCAACCTCCAAGTGCTGGGATTAGAGGTGTGTGCCACCATGCCCAGTCTTAACTGCTATCTCAGCATGCCCCAAGGACGGGGCCAGCACAGCACGCCAGGGATCCAGCCTAGGTCCCTGCATGCATCTGCCTAAGCAGATGCTTTAGTCTGCTGAGCTATCTGGACAGGCTGTCAGTTTCTTTTTATAAGTCTCATTTTCACTTATATTTTTAATTTATACATAGAAATTGAACATATTTATGTGACACTGTGACATTTCACTGCATGTATATATCATGATCAGATAGGGGTAGCTGGCATGTCTATCACCTCAGAGATGTAAATCATCGCTTTATTCTAGAAACAATCAAAATCTTCTCTACTAGCTATTTTTAAATATTTAATTGCTGCCAACCAGCTACCTATTATGCTATAGAACATAAGAAGCTGTTCTTCCTGCCTAAATGTACCCTGATACCCATTCACCACCTTCTTTTCACGCTCTCACTCCCACATCTTTCTTGGACTTTGGTTACCACTATTATATTCTTAACTTTTTAAGAAAAAGTTGATCAGAAGCTCTGTAACAAGAATTTCTTGCTAAAATCACCAACTTCACTTGAGCCTGCAAATGTCTTAATGCATAATTAAAAGCAGGATTAAAACTGGACAACTCTTCATTTTAAATCTATCTCCTCTTACCTTCATCTCCACTCTTCATCTATTCTGGCAGTCACTTGGGTTCCAGGAACAAATCTCATCAGTAAACATCTTGTGATGAGTGGAAACTAGTCCCAGCAATGGTTGGTTGAGTGGACTGGACTATGATCCCCTTGAGACTAAAAACACAGGTCCCCTTGTTTTCCCAGTACCTCTATAGTTTTCTATTTTTTTATCATTGCTTATTTTACCAGTGGCTGGACCTAATTTGTTACCTTGAGAATTTGGCCTCTGACCCAAGACCCCAGTAACAGTCTAAGTTACAGAAGCCCTTCTTTCGGGGCAAGAAGCACAGAAAGCAAACCAAAGTTTCCCCTCTCAGAAATTAACAAAGGATGTCCTCCTAAGACACACTGGGGTCTTCCCACAAGAATGAAACCATTGTTCACAGGCACCATTCCAGGAAATGATGGCCATAGGATATTAACTAATATCCCTTCTTGGTTTTGTCGCCAACAACCAGCTGGGATTTCACAACCAACATTCATATGCTCTACAAGTCAACATTTCTCACTAACCTGGGAAATTACCATCATCCTACTTTGAGTGGATTTTTTCCAGTGCAGCCTCCTGCCCCCCTTTTAGAATCTTTTGGGGAATTTTTTGAAGTGAACATCTCAAAAAAGATACTTTCTACAATTAGAATCATCCCTATCTAGCCTTTTATGCACTGAAGCCTTCCTGCAACCAACCTGCTGTGTGTTCCAATTCAGCACCAGGGGCCTAGCATATCTCGTATCCATCCAGAAGGAGCTTCACCTCCCCTACTGCATGATCGCACATCATCCTATAGTAGTAGGTGAGGGGTTCCTGTAGCCATATTCTAATAAGCTGTGTTCCAAGTTCTAAATCTGGAACTCAGAATTCACTTTTTTTTCCATAGAAATAATTCCAGAAGCGTTCAATTCTTAGGAGAGTCCAAACAACCTATATGCTTCCAATACTGAAAATATGTTTCTGTAAGGAAGTATATCACAAATCTATTGTCATCAGATATGTATCTGGGCATCCTTGAACCACCAAAGGAAGGGAATTGCCCTAGTAAGTGGAGGTTCTGTGTATGGATACATGTTAGCCACTTGCCACCCAATCAAGAAAAACCAAAACAAAGACCCTTGCTATCAAATGTACTGGAGCTTATAACAAGCCCTTTAAGTATCTGGAGACCCATCTCAAAGTCTTGATTAATCAGTGCGTATTTTAGTAATATAAATGTTGTATAGACCTCTGGTACACCAACTCTGATAGGTCTCATCTCTCAAATTGGTTAGCACTTTATCTCAAATCTCTCTTAGGGCATTTACAAAATTTACTCATCATCTGAATACCTGTTTTTGTACTCTGGGAAATCCACTGACCATCACCACCATTACAGCGTCACTTTGGCACTTCCCTGGAGTCAATACCCATGAATCTCACCCCTTAATCCTCAAAGCCAGGAGGCAGAGACACACTCAGCAGTTAAAGTGATGTGACTATCATGGTGCACACTCAGTGCTGTAATTCCAGCTCTTTAGGAGACTGAGACAGTTCCAGCCTACCCTGGCAAGCCAGAAAGACCCTGTCTGATTTTTTAAAATTTATAAAGTGCTAGGGACATAGCTCAGTGTGAATGTCCTGAGTTTAATCTGCAGCACAGAGGCAGCAGGGTCTACCTAACACAAAAAAAACAATCAATATCTCCAAACTTCATCCAAAGCTACCCTCTTTACAGCACTCAAGTGAGCTTCTGCCTTTGTACAGGAGGCTCTCAGCATACATAGGCAACCATTTGTTTTTCAAATGAGCCACCTGCCTAAGAGCCACCTGGTTCAACACCACACTCTCCCCCCCCACACACACATTTCTGTTTTGCTTCTGCAGATGAAACTCATACTTGCATATAGGCTTTACACTGAAAATTTCTTGAAGCCACTAGTATTGACATGCTAACAGGACAAAAGGAGGCAGAGGGCTTGAAATTTCATGGGCAGCACAGGTTTGCCCAAGAGAATGATGGTACATTAAGACCATCCTCCAAGCAGTAAGAAACTGAGGACAGTGGGATTACCTATGGTAGTCAGGGCAGCCTTATAATGCTAGAACTATAGCCCAAAACTCTGCCAGTAGACTTAGGCTATTTCAGGGCTGTTACTTCACAAGATTTTAGCATCTGGTATGCTTCTGCAGGTTTCTAATTTCAGCTGCAGAGAGTGTCCAGGAAATGAGGCAGACATATCTAAGGGCCTGCAGAAACAAAGAGAAGAATCCAAATGAATAACTGCCTGCCTTGAAGGGATTTCAAATAAGAGGCTCAAAGATGGAAAGATTAGAAGAAAATGATGGGGAGGGGGGAAGAAAGCAGCAGACACAGCCCTGAACTGAAATTCAGAAGAACTGTGAAACCAAGAACAGTGATGAGAGATATTAAAAGGGATAACTGGGTCTTGCATTTGAAATGTGAACATGGGAGACTAGGAAAGTTAGGGGTCAAGCCCAAGGTCACAGAGCACAATGGAGAAGGCAGATTGTACAGTACATAGCTCCTGCTTCAGGGTTCTGATTGCACAAAAGTTTGGGATGAATTGGTTTTTTTTTTTTTTTTCTTTTCCCTACTTAGGATTGAACCCGGAACCTGTGCACTGAGCTTCATCCTTGTTGCTTTTTTCTTTTTGAGACAGGGTCTCACAAGTCACCATGTTGCTCAAGCTGGGCTCACACTTAGGATCTTACAACTTCAGCTTCCTAGAGTGTTGGGAGTGTAAATGTGTAGCACTATGTCTAAAATTTTTTTATTTTTAAAGAAAAGCACCCAGTCTGTTCAAATTATAAAAGGATTTCACAGATATCAGTGGGTTCCTAGAGAAGGGTGGTCAGCTACCTGGCTGGACTGTAACTTCATTCTTTCCAACTGAGTAATACTCAATTTCTTAAAAAGCCACAAGCAAAATGAATGCGCATTCTGGAACTTAAAGTGGGCTGGGGGTGGCAGACATAGGAAGTGATGCTGTTGTCAGTAGAAACAGCACATCAAGTTGATCATTATTAATAGTAGATTTACTGAATCTCTAAAGAGTCCAGAGTGCTGTAGACTCTAAAACTACTTTATTTTCAAGAACTGAAATCCTACATATGACATAAAACCCAGATGCCATTGAGGAAAAAGACTAACAGATTGATAGTATTTTCTTTTCTTTTCTTTTCTTTTTAATGTATTCAGTACAGGGTCCACAGGATCTCACTACATAGATCAGACTCAGTGCTCCTCCTGTTTTCAGCCTCCCTAGTGTTGGGATTACAGGTGTGCACCAACACACCCAGTCTCAATCTCCCTTTCAGTGTGCCCAGGGGGCAGGGCCAGCACAGCAAGCTGGGGATAGAACCCAGCCCCTAATCAGGCTCTCTAATCTGCTGAGCTATCTGGCCAGCCCTGTATTTTTAAAAGATTCTTCATAACTTTTAAAACAACTGGCAGAAGATGAGAAGAAACCTTCACAAGCATAAGAAAAAAGGGTTAATATTGATTATCCTCAAAGCTTCTGTAAGTCAGTAAGAAAATATTGACAACATATAAATAGAGCAGATAAACTTATGAAAAGGTGTCCAGCCTTACTCATGATCCAAGAAATGACCATTAAAGAATAAGATACTTTTTAAAAAATGTATTTAGTACAGGATCAACAGGGTCTCATTACACACATCAGATTCATAGTGATCCTCCTGTTTTCGGCCTTCCAACTGCTAGGATTACAGGCTCGCGCCACCACGCCCACTCTCAATCACTGCCTCAGCATGCCCCAGGCATGGGGCCAGCACAGCACCCTAGGGATCAAACCTCAGTCACTGTGCCTGCCTGAGCAGGTGCTTTAGCCCACTGAGCTAACTGGCCAGCCCTTTAACATACCATTTTTAACTTTAGAACTTTACAACTGAAAGATTGTTAATGCTGAAAGGGTGAGAAGGCACACTATTGCTGTTGACAGAACTACAAAGTGGGTTGAATCCAAAAAGAATCAGGACCTCATCACACCAAGTCTATGAGTCTCTTGTAGAAGCACTGACTTGAGAGTGAAGGAGGACATAACTACTATTACACATGTGAGCACCAGTGCAGTTTATAAATACAAAAACTCAGAACTGCCCAAAAGGTTCCATCGACAGAAGGCTGGTCACCCTCACCTGTGCAAACCTCAGACACTAACATGTAACAGACTATGGTGTATTGACTTGAGAAGAAAACGAAGGTGTATTAACAGAAAACACAATTCACAAAATATTGCATACAGTATGATTCATGTTTTGTTTTAAAAACTCCATCTAAGGAAACCTAGCTTATGTAAGCAAATGGTTAGTCTGGAAAGATTCACTCCAAAACTTAGCAGTCTATTTCTAAGCAGATGGGTTTAAAGGAGGGAGGAAATGTATTAAAAACAGTGGTAAAATTATAGATGATAGCCCTTTTATGTTTTCTACATTTCCTTGATTTTCTGTAATACTTATGGGTTCTCTCACATCAAAGAAGTCCATTTAAAAACTAAATATTTCAAAATGAAACATAAAGGGGCCAGAGAGATGGCTCAGTGGAATAAGTGCTTCCTTGGCAAGCACAAAGACCTGAGTTCAATCCCCTGTACCGCCAAAAACAAAGCAAAACGAAACAAATCAAAATGAAACATAAAAAAGCAGTTCACTCCCGAGAAAAGAAATCCAACATTGAGAGACCTGCAGCAATGACTCTCACATTCCACTACTGCCCCATGAAAATACTTGTCAAAACAAATAAGGCTATAGATTAATGTTGCTTTTATCAAAGACAAACAGATTGAGGCACCCTAGTGTTAGAATGCCGTATCTGTAAACCCGAGATCTGGCACACAGCCCCCCTTTGCAGGACTGACTCTTCCTATGAGGCCACTGTGATCTAAGGCTAGGACCGCACTGCCTGTGGAACTGCCCAACAATAGAAATGTACAGTCTCGAACAGCGCCTGCACAACACTCCCCACAGGCAGCCCCTCTTGAGTCTCCCCATTTCAGAAAAATGTGCTTCTGCTAAAACATCTTCTGCCATGGTTGCTTGACAAAGTCGTTTATCCTGTTGGGACTGATGCCTTGGCATAGCCAGTAATTCTACCCATGAAATCAAAATGGATGTAATGACTTGTTTTACCTCTTGAGCACACCCAGGGCTGCAGGTAACCCATGAAATATGAAGGGTCTAAAGTGAGACACTAAGTAAGCATCTTTACCATCGTGACATTGCTGCCTCTCCCTAGGCACTTGCTAGTTGCTCAAAAAAATGAAAAAGGCATGTGTACTAGAATCTAGGCAGAGTAGCCTCTGTGGGATGTACACACATGGATAAGTTTGCTATGAGTCTCAGACATGACCAAGCCCCCACTGTGACAAAGGACTCACACCTGTGAGGCTGCCTGGCTTTTGGAAAATACACAGTCCAAAATCATTTAAAACACAGGTAACTCAGTGAAACCCAGGGATCAGATGGACCACCCACTGGCTTTAGCCACCTGTGTGGGTGATATCCACAGTGTAGAGGCTTTGTGTGTGAGCTCACTGTCAGAACTCAGACCTCCTGATCTGAGCTATGCTACTGAGTACAACCCTCTGAGGGAACCTTTGTGAACCACCTGCAGAAGATTTATGCTTCCACACGTAGGTCCAAAGGAGTCAATCCCACATTCGGTGAATGTGTTGGACAACCCCACCCACCTCCTGAAACCAATTCCTTCTGGTATTCAACCTTCTCCTTATCACCTTTGGGAACCCTTTAGTTCCCAAAGAGATAGTAATGTAAGTGACCAATAGCACCTGTTCCCACTCCAGAAAATCAGCCCTTTTAAGGTATCAGCAAATGGCATTAAGCCTGATGGGTTTGTAGACCTCACTGGCAAAATTTCAGTGTCTCAGTAGTCATCAAATGACAGCCAGTGGTCACCTTCATCTCCCCACATCTACCCAGGATGACCACATCACATGCTACCCAAGCCAGAGCTCTTCTCAGAGCAAAAGCAAGCACATTTGACCTTTGGTTGGATGATATGAAATTGCCACACTGGACTATTCTGGACTTAAGAAAGGCCACTCCAGGAGATATATGTAGGCCAGGACAATAGTAACAGACTTACTGTTTCTAGGGGAGAACAAAAACAGGCAATCACCCAAAATCTAAGCCCTCTGAAAATCCTATCACAAAATCCTCCTGCACCAACCAGTTCCTGTTCCCATTTGAAGCATTAGTTCAGGCAGTTGCTTTTCAAAGCTTGAGTGCCATTCTCTCCTTGTCTTCAGCCCTTCTCCTTAGCCAGTCATGCTGCCAAGAGGAAGGAGACTCATCTTCCTAAAGCACAGGTGTGGCAATATCACTCTACTGAATAACTGTGGTTTCCATAGACTCTTGGATTTAGGCCAAACTTCTTACCCTGGTTGCAAATCCACTGAAGCTACCATTCCCTTCTGTCCTTTAACCTGACTTATGATGCACTCTCTTGCCAGCAGCAATCGGTCTCATTCTTTTTTTTTTTTTCTGTCTTTTTGAGGCAGGGTCTCACTATGCAGTTCAGGCTGGCCTTAAGCTCACTTTGTAGCTCAGGCTGGTCTCGAACTCAAAACAATCCTCCTGCCTCAGCCTCCCGAGTACTGGGATTACAGGCCTGCGCCACCATGCCCGGCCGCAATTGGTCTCATTCTAAGCACACATCCTTGGACCACTCACTCGATTCCACTCACTCCCACAGATATCACCCCCACCTGTGGACCTCTATGGCCCATGTCTCCTCTTACATAACATGTTAGGACATTTGAATATTCTCCTTCTCTTAATATCACCTGTGTGTGTGTGTATATATACACACACACATTTATACATATATTATATGTGTGTTAGTTCTGGAGGACTGAACCCAGGCCTTCACGCTAAGATATAGCCTCATCCTTATTTTAAAATATTGAGACAAGGTCTCACACTAATTCATTAAGTTTTCCAGGCTGGGTTTGAATTTATGATCCTCCTATCTTGGCCTCACAGAGTGCTATAATCCAATAAAGCCATCAAACTTCCCTGGCATGCCTTGCACTCAGCTTCTTTCCAGTTTTCACTGCTCTCCCTGATCTCTAACTCCTTCCCGGTCTCTAACTTACTACTAACCTACCAGGTCCAACACTAGACACTTGCTGGTTGCCCAGTTTGAGCACAATAGACTCCACTTTATCTGGTCCCAACTCCTTCAGGAGCCCACAGATGAGCCTGTACAGATGCCTCACCTGGCATCCAGCTACAAGGCTAGTGTCTATAGCAGAGGTGGCACCACCTGTGCAAAGGTGAACCACCACTGCAATGTGTACCATGTCAATCAAATAGAATGACTTAATTTCCAAAATGCTGAATCATCACTGGTAAGGTTCCTTCAACTTCTCTCCTGGCTTACCATTTTGAATCCTCCCCATTCAAGGCTCATACTTTCTGACTTTCACTCCCATCTACCACAGATATCACCCTCACCTGTGGACCTCTATGGCCCATGTCTCCTCTTACATAACATGTTAAGACATTTGGACATCCTGCTTCTCTTAGTATCACCCATGTACTTATTTCAGCCAGATTAAGATCAATGAAGGCAGACAGTGTACCTTATAATTTGCATGATTCCTAGTACTTTCTTTGTGGCCCATCAGAAGTCCTCAATAAAGACTTATTTGTACTAATCAAGATTGCTTGCTCTTTACATAACTTAGAAAAATTTTAAGCTCAAACATAAGGGAGGTTTTAAAACTTCTTGATCAATCAGTTTATTGAAATAGGAAGGCAACTTCATGCAACAAAACTCATTTAGACACACAAGTTTCAGTTTTTTAAAAATCATCCCATAAAGGCAGGACTGTTGGTTTATGTCTATAATCCCCACAATTTGGGAAGCCTGAGGCAAGGCTTTATCTCAAAATAAAAAATAAGAATAAAAATGCAACTGAGTAGTAGAGTACTCTTAACTCCAGTAGCACCTGCCCCCACCCCCAAAAATCAGCCTGTTAAGTCATCCGAACATGGCAGTAAGCCTGATGGGTTTATAGACCTCACTGGCAAAAAGTTTTAGTGCCAAATAAGTAGTCCTCAAATGACAGCCAGTGGTCAGGGAAGGATAGTACACCTCCACAAGTTTTACTCCTCTGCAAAAACCCTTGACAGCTCATGAAACAGCTGAAGGTGCCCAAGAACTGGTGCCAACAAGGAAATGAGGGCCATGAATCACATGGCAGGTGAAGCCAACGAAGAGCAGAGAGAGTAAGAGACAGTATACACGGGGACTGAAAAGAAAAGTTACTATCTAGAATTCCAATACTCAGTCTTGAGGAAACCACACACTGGTTTTTGCCAAAAGGCTAGAGTACTAGAAAGTCAGAAAAACATAAGATGACCAGTTTCTCTAGATAAAGGCAAGGTCCAAGCAAGAGGCCACCTCTCAAGATCAGAGTAAATAATGGTATCCAAAATTAAATATTTACATTAACATCTCCTCCATGATTTAATTCTACCCATCTCTGCCCATTCTCCATCAAGTAGGTCAGCTTATATATTTATATGGGTTTATACTTTAACAGTGGTTAACACTGATAGATCTATGGGTATACAACCTTGGTTAAAGTCAGTTCTTTATCTCATAAGTATATTGCTCTATTTATTTATAGGCGAACATGTTAACTGGAAGTTGTTTTGTAGCTACATGTACCAAACCCAGTTGATTCGTTCATAAAGTCCAATTAAATCATAATAATCATATTAAGTGCCCCTAAAAGTCCCATCAAATTCAAGATTAAAGTATTCAATCAAACACTAAGCTAGTTATTGTGATAAAGAAAATACACACTAAAGAAAAAGACTGCTTTTACTTCAAGTAGCTTGCATGCTGCAACTTAGCTTTGAAAATAGTCCCCATTCAGCTGTATGGTACAGATCAGAAGTGCAGAAACATAGGGGCCAGGTGACCTGGAAAGGTTTTCAGAGATGGCAGGACTTCACCAGAGTGGAGACAAGGGCTTGGGCAAAAATGAAGTGTACACAAAGGTAACATTGTAGGCACTGTGGCAACCCTGTACACAATCTGTGCAATGTCTCCCAAGTATGTGCTCTTGGGGCATGAGTAACTGAGGACCAACAGAGGTTCACTGAGTGGACAGGAAGGAGCTTTTATGAGACAGCAGCTCAGATGGCAGAACCTCTAATCCACACAGTTACTCCTGTAACCCCAGAAAACCCAAGGAGTACATGCCATCTGTTCACTACATGCCTCCCTCAGCTCCCAGACCAGGATCAAAACTATCAATCTTCACATTCCCTTGAATGAACTTAAAAATGATAGCAGTTTTCTTTATGTAAATAATTGAAACACAACTCCTAAAATAAGTGACTCTCGCAACTGCTATCAAGCTCTAAGCACATATGGCGAATTTTATTTCCATTTAATCCATCGTTTGCAAGAGTTCCTAGGTGAAATCTGAAGATGTACCTTCTCAACCTACAATACATCTAGGTCTGTCTTTGTGCCTACTGCTCAGAACAAAAAGCAATTTATGCTAATGACAAGAAAGCAAAAACTCTAAAACACCTGCAACAGAAAACACATACCAATCAATAGAAGGAAATGGGCTTAGACAGGGAGAGCTGAACAGATCATAAAGGCTTCTTATCCCAGGAGGATATTAGGGATTCCTGAGCAGATGACATATGAAGACTGTTTCAAAACAGTCCATCCAGCCACAGTGGCATGCACATCAGGGGCTCATGGGTGTAGGAAAACAGAAGTTTGATGAGCTGCTAGTGGTTCCTCCCACTTCCAAAGGCCTGCCTTAAATGCAGACATACTCAGCCTTAGCTGTAAGAAAATGTAGTTCATTCTTAGGGTTCTCACCTCAGATTGTTTACTCCAGAATACAAAGACTTTATTGTGAGAGGTTCTCAAGTAATGGAAATTTGAGTTCCTATGAGATATGTGGCAAAGTCTGCACATTTTTTGTTGAGTTTTGAGCTGCCATTAGGTGATTGGGGTGGGCTCCCACCTCCCTTCAGTGATTGTCTTTACATAAATTCATAAAAGGTTAGCTAAGAAATATCTTATTTTCTTCCTGCAAAGTGGACTAGCTTCACAAATGCTAATAGGCATCTAACGTTAAACATATAAAATTTACCTTCTACCAAAGAAGCCAAGTAAGAAATACTTCATACCCCTCTAATGCCTACCTTGGGCTCACTGGGCCAGTTTGGGACACTCCATAGTTGGCACACACTCAATCCTTCCTCTGGGCTCAGGACAACCTTCAGCAACTCAGCCCAGTGGGCACCATCCAAGCACAGAGCCAAGATACACAGCCAAGAATTTCAGCAAAACCTTGCCTGGAAACTTGAGGAATGGTATAAAGTCACTTAACAGTATGCCAGTATGAGCCAATGACAGAAGGAACATATTTTCTTTCCTACATGAGCACATCTGTTTGGATAGTCATTAGAGTAAATTCTTAAGTGACTAATTCACAGTTTCACTTTGTTAAGATTAAAGCAAAGTATTTTATGTGACATCTGCTTCTGCTAAATCAGGATGCTATTTTCCCCTGAGCTGTCACACTAAAGATAGGAATATGTCGTGACAGTTGTGCTATGAAGGCCTGAGAAAATTGTATTTTCAAACATGGGAATCCCAGCTTCCCTGAGAACCTATATAAGTTAACAGGCCGGTAACATTAAGAAAACCACAGCTGATGATACGCAAAGAACACACTTAAGTTAAATTTAAGCAGGAAATTACCTGCATGGCATGAAGGAAAGATTTATCCCCCTACCCACCACTCTCTCCACCCAGTCCTTTATCGAAATACCAACAGATCAGGTTCCAGAATATGAACTGCTGTTAGCTGTTACCAGGGCATGGTCACTGGTATCCAAAGGCTTCTGTCCTGTCCCTTCTATTCCTCCACGTATAGGGATCAGCAACCTAAATCAGACATAAAGGCTCCTCAATGCTGGCCCTTTCTTGGGCTCTCCCCTTTCTATCTTTACATTTCAGGGGACCTCTTTTCACAGAGCACACACAGTAGCACTGCTAGATAATGACTCTCAGGGCAGGTGGAGCCAGTACTATCACCCAAAACTGTGGTGTTCCAAACCTGAACTCTGATTTGACATGGGGGGCAGACATGGAGCTAATCCAAATCTGATGGAATTTCACTTACTATTCAGCAGTGGTTCCTTAAGAGGGAAAACGGAAGTGAGAAATACTGGTGGGGGAGCTGGGAAATGGGGAAATGTTGGTCAAAGAAAACAAACTTTCTCAGTCAATATGTTAAGTTTTATAGATCTAATAAACAGCATGCTGACTATAGTTAATACTGTATGGTACACTGGAAACTTGCTGCAATGGTAAATCTAAAGTATCCTCAAAATACACATGAGGCTGGTAACCACATGAGGGGATATTTTAATTAGCTTTACTTCTTATGGTGATTATTTCACAATTCATATATGTAACATTGTTTTGTGTCCCTTACCTTAAAGATATTTGTCAATCATACTTCAATAAAGCTAAGAATACAAAATGGTCACGAGGAGAAGAGATACAGGGAAGAGGTATTCAGGTTTCTCCACATCGGGTGATCTTTAAATTCCAGGCTACCTTGATCAATCATACAAAGATAAAAAGTGACTTTTAAAAAACCCTCCCCAAGTCTCAACCCTAGCAAAAGGAAGATGTGATTAGAGAGAACGCTCAGCAAGAATGCAGCCCAGGTCGTGAGCAGCCAGCCAAGGGACCTCCTCAGTGGTCCTGTCCTGCCGACACAGTGAGAAGCTAGATGCAGAAGTGGCTGCAGCTCAGATACTAGGGCTGGGCTGCTTCTGCACTCGGCACAACGCCCCTGATGCATGGCAACAGCAGCTCCGAACTTGTCCTGCATGGCCCAGAAGAGGGACCAAGAGCCTGGCTGCCCCAAATGTGGTTTCCAGACTGCATGCAACACCTTGGCCTGCACACTTGTTAGAAATGCAGCATCTCCAACCCTAGATCCAAGGAATGGGATCTCCGTTAGAAGAAAAAGTCCAGGTATTCTGCATTCACATTAAGATTTAAGCTTGTGCCAAAACCACCCAAGGCTGAAAGAATTAGATGGTCTTGTACTATCTTGCATTAGCTCAGAGTTTCCTTAAAGTCCTTTCCCTCCTATCCTCTGTTTCAGCCTCAGTCTAAGAAAATTTCTGCCTTCTTTCAGAAAGAGTCCTCCCTAAAGGAGCAGCATCAGTGGGCACAGTTATGTTGTTGCAGAAGCAGGCTCTGTCCCTTCCTTCCTACTTCTCCCCTGCATCCCCATCTGACCCCCCTTTCCCAACTGTGCTCAGGGATTCTGCTCGCCTTGAGTTGCACTGGGACCTCTTGTAGTCAGCAACCAGCAGTCTGCTTTGTGGACTCAACCATCCTGCATTCAGGCTGACCTATAGTACCAACAGTTTATCAAAGGTCCTAAATTTGAGGGTAGCTGAGTACACCTAAATGTACACTAAGCCACTACTGTAAGTCCTCATTTCTAACCAGACTTTTTTGTAGATACTCTATCAACTAAGTGGGGTGGGGAAGTAGTATTCTATTTTAACTATTCCTGGAAGTTATTATCAATATGGCACTACCTTCTGAATATCTACAAGAATGAAACTCCAAATGAGTAGAACAACCATGAAATCACATCCTGGAACACAGTTTGTAAGCTATGTTGACCTGAAAATCTCTTTAAAGATAATCCTATTTTATTTTAATATTTTTTAGTTTTCAAAAAGCTTTGGCTAGGCATGTTGGTGCACTCCTATAATCCCAGTACTCAGGAGGCTGAGGTAGGAGAATCAGGAGTACAAGGACATCCTAGGCTACACAAGGCATTTAAGGACAGCCTGAATGCGGTGTTATACTGTCTAAAAAAAAAAAAAAAAAAAAAAAAAAACTTTAACTTAGTTTAGGTCTCCACCATTAAATAAACCTGATCTTCACTTTATGGCTAATTCATTTAATGAAGAGAAACTTATTCTGAAAGTCTAACATTTAGATCAAAAGACACAGTAGCAAAGACCATATAATTATTCATCTTATACAATTAGCAATGACTAGATAATTACTCATTTTTTTTAATGTAATTGGTACAGGGTCTCACTACGCAGCTTAGATGTAGTGCTCCTCCTGTTTTCTGCCTCCCTAAAACTGGGACTACAGGTGTGTACCACAACTCCAGGTCTCGGGGCCAGCTCACTGCACTCAGGGGTGGGGCTGGAGCAGCAGGTGGTGCCCAGAATTGAACCTTGGTGCCTGCGCTTGCCTAAGCAGGTACTTGGTCTGCTATCTCACCAGCCCATTATACATCTTTATGTTTACTCTTTTCTTCTTTGGGAAGAAGCACAAGCCATGTAAGCATCAAGATGTTCCTAGATTTCCTACAGCAATAGAATTCCTTCCTCACAAATAATTGTAACATCATTCATAATGATAAGTTTCAGACCATGCTCTCTTAAGCTAAAGTAGATACAACTCTCTCACAGCCTTTCTCTGAGTCTAAAAATGACAAGTAATTCACACCCTTTGACCCTAAATTTATTTCTGTAATGCTATCATTTTGCCCCTTTGCCATTTTCACCTGGGTTTGCACATCTGGTGCAGGAATCTATTAAAACACAGTGATCTGTGACTAGGCACATAGACATCTTTGAACTGGTAACACATTTTGTACCCATAACCCAACATGAACCCATGAATAATAGTCTTGGATTTGGGGAAAGTACAGGAATGCTGAAAGTTTAGTCTTTCCTCTTCCCAACTTGCCTGATTCAAGTCTGCTTGATTAGCTTTTATTCATTGATTATTCAACTTTTGAAACCAGTCACACCTTGAAAAATTTTAAGGACACAAATGTAATATGAAACTTCCAAATAGGGGCTGAAGCTCCTCTTCACCCTACTAAGATGGGGCAAATGGAAACTGAGAACAGAAGGACACACCAACAATCTGTCATACTCCAACCAAGAGGCCCAGTGTGGAGGCTGTCGTAGCATATCAGGCTTTGACGCAACAGTGAGTCATAAGCAATGAAGCAGGACCAAGGGATTGTGTTGCACATGATGAAACCCACTCTAAGCTGTGCATAGTGGTGCTACACACCTTAGATGTACACTAAGGTGCACCAACTAAATCCAAAAATATGAGGATGAAAGTATTCCATCTTTCAGGAAGGATATTTTCAAAGAAACAAAAGATAAGAGGGGAACCCAGATGGTACATAGAGGGTTTTCATCCTACCCATAATATGGAGATGGAACTATCTTGGGGCCACATAGGAGCAGAGTGGGGGCCACTGTAGTGTCAGGCTGTCAGCTTATCATGGTACCAAGTTTCTGATGGGCACTACAGGACACCTTTTATCATCAGAAAGCACAAATGTCAGCTCCATGCATAGCATCTTTCCCTATTAACCTTCAGACTGGAAAAGGATGTGTGGAATGCATATTCCACACTGGCAATAACAGAACTACCAGCAAGCCAGAGCAACAGCACCTGAAGGGTGGCTGGGGCTCAGCTGGAAGGACTGTAATGAGGCTCTCTGAAGACCACCAGGACTCAAAGACCAGAAGTACTCAAGAAGAGGGGATGCATAGGACATTTAGTAACAGAAATTAAGGACTCAGCTACTGAGGCTTACAAGAACTGTTTCCTTACAGGCTTGTAAACAAGGGGAAGGGAGTATAGACCAGGATGAAGCTTAAAGAACAAGCCAGGAACCAGCCATTAGCAGTGGTGCATAACCAAGACATGCATCTCCTGGTAAGATGTAAGAAATAGCTGGTGGAGCCTGAACTGAGCAGACAGGCGTGAGGATGAAACAGAGGGCTACTCAGTTACATAGAACTAGAGGATGGTAACAGGTGGATAGTATTATCATCTAGAGTTTTAAGACAGTAATTTCCCACCAATCAAAACAGTGTGGCTGTGGTGCAATATCTCTGTAACCTGTGAAACCTAGACCAGCTTCACAGATTCAAAGAGACATGACAAAGACATAGTCCTAAAACAACCCCATAGTTGCATGCTGTACAATTCCATCTCTAGGACATTCCATTTCTAGTAATGGAGAACAGATCAATGGTTTCATGGTTAACACATTTTTTTTAAGTTACTACGTGTTTGCAGCATGCACTTTTCTGCAGGAAGATTTCACTTGACTTTAAGCAGATATATCACACCACAAAGAAAGAAGGAAACCACTGCTTTAGAATAACCAAGGCACAGGGGCTCACATAGGCCATTCTGAGAACAAAGTCTCATTGGGCATACCAGCTAAGGCAAAAGTCAGGGAAACAGTTAAAACAGCACCACTCAAGACCCCTCCAGCTCAGTGCCTTCTAGAAAATCTTGCAAGATAACAAAGACCTCAGCTGAATCAAAAGTATCCCCTCAAAGTGCTCTTACGCAGTACTCCCTAAGCATCTTCTCCTGCTACTTAAAAAACTACTCCAAGTACATCCTACTCGGCTAATGCATCGTTTCAATCCTGTAATGACAACCTCCTGCTACTCTGATTCAGTGTTTTTAATTTTTTTAAACTTTTAAAAACATTTTTTAAAGAGTACAAATTAGAATTAAAAACAGAAAAAATTACTAATGATGCAGAATTTCATTTAACAAAGTAATATGAATTTCACAGTATTTGTTGTAATACACAGTGGTGTCTTCAACCAGTTATTCATATTACCAGATATATGCCTGCAAAGCTGGAAGAAAAAAAGAAATGTACAAGAAATTAAGATTAAAAAGTACAACTGAAAAAAATGAGATGAAACAAAAGCACTGCTTCTTTCCATAGACCAACAGAAATGCACAGTACAGTTGTCCAAATCTCCTGCTTACATACATAAATCCCTTTCCCCTACTCCCTATCCTGTCCTTCTCAGTAACTCTTTCCTTTTGAATAAGTTCATTCCCTTTCCCTAGTATTTATTATACCTACTTCAGATTCCATTTTTCTCTTTCTGGTTCTAATACTAAGGAGACAATATGATGTTTGCACATGTGGGTCTGATTTATTCCACTTAAGAGCATGTTCTCTAGTTGCATCCATTTACCAAAAGACTCATTTATCCTGCTTTTTATAGCTAAATAATATTCAATTGTGTAAAAATACCATATCTTAAAAAAATACCATATCTTCTTTATCCAATCTTCAAATGATGGGCATCTGGGTTGTTTCCAGGATTTAGCTATGACAAATTGTGCTGCTATAAACATGGGTGCACATGCATCGCTGTGGTATGAGGTTTTCAGTTCTTCTGGAAACATGCCCAGGAGGGGAATAGCTGGCTTGAATGGGATCTCCAGTCCTAGCTTTTGAAGGCATCTCCACACTGATTTCCATACTGGTTGTATCAGTCTGCACTCCTACCAACAGTACAGAAGGGTTCCTTTTTTCTCTATGGCCTCCCCAGCATTTGTCATTGGCTGACTTCTTGATGTTAGCCATTCCTTCTGGGGTAAGATGGAATCTCAGTGTTGTTTTGACTTGCAATCTGATTCAGTATTAACACCCTCTCAGTTGCCCAAACAAGAACCTGGTATTTGGGTCTCACTTCTGTCAAATTAATTCACCAAATAGATCTCTCAGGCATCTGCACTAGCAATCCACCTTTCAGACCCCTTTTTCCCTTAATAGAATTAAGGTAATCTTTAATTTGGCCTCAATGCATTTTTCCTTATCATATCTAAAGTGGTATTTCAAAAATTCAGCGGGCGTGGTGGCGCATGCCTGTAATCCCAGCTCTCGGGAGGCTGAGGCAAGAGGATTGTTGTGAGTTGGAGACCAGCCTGAGCTACAAAGTGAGCTCGAGACCAGCCTGAACTGCATAGTGAGACCCTGTCTCAAAAAAAAAAAAAAAAAAAAAAAAAAAAATTCAGATCTTATATTTCCTCTCTTCTTCTCTGAATTCTTTAGCAGGCTCCCCAACTACTCTTAGGGCCAAAGTCCTAGTGTGTCCATACAGTCCTCCACCATCTGGTCCTACCCAGATCTTTCTCCTCCCATATCACCACCTTCTGGAAATTCTCACTTGGGCTTCACTAATGGTACTCTACTCTCTCTCATCATTAGGCACCTTAGCAAGCTGCCACTTTCCCCTTCTCCCCCTCCCCTCCTTCTGGTAGTGTGTGCTATTCCATGTATGAATACACCATGGTGTACTTGCCTGTGTACTCCTCTTTGTACCTGAAATGCTCTGGAATATCCCAATG
>PVKA01026379.1:0-31796 GCA_004027165.1 Ctenomys sociabilis | reverse complement strand
ATCCTCAGCAATACAAAAGGAAAAAGTAAAAACCTAGTGTTCTAGTCCCAGCTACTCTAAAAAGGCTTCATTAGAAGGACTGCTTGAGGAATGAGTTTAAGCCCAGCCTGAGGAACCCAGTGAGACCTTGTCTATAAATATATTTATATATATGTTTTTTTATAAAAAAAAATTTAAAAAGTAGCTAGACATGGTGGCTTAATAAATACTGCAAAATGGGAAAAAAATGTTCATATAAAAGGTAAAGTGTAATGGGGAAAAAAGAAAAAAAAATACAAAGCTTCTATAAGGAAAGGCAGAGGAATAGAAGGGAGGGGAGGGGAGAGGAACAGGACAAAAGGCAGCAGCATGATGTATCACATAAAAGTACAAATTCTCCTATGATAAATGCTATTACTATATAAATCTAAAATGTACCAATAGCTCAATAAACCAACAACTGCCTGGCAAACAAAAGGTCCTGAGTTCTATTCCCAAAACTCTCACCCCCCAATAAACAGTGCTTGAAGTGTACCAAAAAAAAAAAAAAAATTAAAATCCACACATATAAAAAAAATCTACCAAGGCTTCAGGTATGTGTCTATAATCAGGTCATCTGGGAGGCCTGATTGGATCACAAATTCAAGGCCAGCCAGGACACAAGAAGCAACCTCAAATTTAAAAATAAAAAGTATTACGGATATAGCACTTACTTAGCATTCATGAGGTCCTCGATCAATCCCAAGAAAGAAACAGCATTTACAATTTGATATTAATAATCTGTTGGAGACTATCATCTAGGACAAACATTCTAAAGGGAGATTAGCAACATTCATCAGAAATTTACATATGTCAGGCTTGGTGGGGCATACCTACAATCCCAGCAGTAGGAAAGCTGAGGCAGGAGAACTGCTTCAAGTTCAAGGCTAGCCTGGGCTACAAAGTAAGTTCAAGGCCAGAATGAACTGCATAGTTAAACCCTGTTTCCAAAAGATGACCAAAAAGGAGACTGGGGTTGCAAGGATACAGCTTGGCATCATGGTACCTGCCTAGCAAGTTCAAGGTCTTGAGTTTGATTCCTGGTGTTCAAAACAAAGTTTACATGTGCCTATATTTTGTCTGAGCAATTATACATCATATATGTGATATAAACCAAAACTATATATATGTATGTAAATATACATCTTTTTGAGTTTTTTTTTAATTTGTTTTGTTTTGTGTTTTGACACAGCTGAGGACTGAACTCAGGCCCTTACACTTGCCAGGGAAGCGCTTATTCCACTGAGCCATCTCTCCGGCCCCAAAAAACTTTGCCTCAGCAAACACAGGACAGGATATTATAAAGAGAGATAAGGCAGAGCATGGAATCTTTCCAGCACCAGGACATCTGATAACATCCAAACATTTGTACCACATACTCTGAGAACTTGGATCACTGGTGTTCGCTTAGAGCTCTTCACATGTGTCCTGTGCCAGACCCCCTACCTCACCTAATCGCCTCACCAATCCCCTTTGTAAAATCCTCTTAAAAAGTTCCACTTATCTATGTCTTTCTTCCCCATGGATGGTCTTTTTGCCCGCTATCTGCCTGCACCCGGATGTGATAAACCTTGTGACTAACTGCCTTCACAGAAGCCTGTTAGGTGGTCTCTGACTCAGATCACTTGTTACAGCTAAATTACTAAAGGTAACTTGGGCAGCAAAAGAAAGAGACAAGACTGAGAGTTAGTTATTCCTCCTTCCCCAACAAGGCCAGTGATTCATGACACAATTTCTCAGGATCACTTGGCATTTTCAGTCTAATGGAATTCAACTAAACTAAAACAATCTTTCTCTGTCAGAAACATAAACATTGACAGTAAGCAACAGAGCTCTCAATAACACAAAGCAGAACCAAGATACTTACTTGGGGAACTGGCAGAGACCCGCTTTCTGGTCACACTCTCCTGGCTGGCCCTGTCAGAAGCTGAAGAGCCCCTCGTTTGGACATGTCTCTTCCCTGGGCTGTCCTCTGGCTCTGGTGACTTCTCCATCCCATGGAAATACTTCATGTGATAATGTAGCAGTTTAGCTTTGCGAAAAAATTTTAAACAGTCCACAACCTTGCATCTAAATTTGTGGTCCAGGTCGACAGCTGGCACGTTAGATGTTACAAAATCACCTGCTTTCTTCAAAGTATTCGGTACTGGAAAGAACAAAAAAGCAAAGATCCCTTGTGCTTATCATAGTATTATAAAATATGCACTAGCACACAGCAATGAGAAGTGAAAGAAGAGCATGCTGTGGAGCCATAGACACCAAGCAGACTGCCAAAACTTCCCACAATTATTGTTTGGAGACAATAAATATAACTTGAGGTAAACAACTATGTTTTGTTCATCTTTGTAACAGAGATATCAGCATGTTTAACTAGCCTCATACATTCTTAAGAGTTTCTCAGAATTCTAAAGAAAATCAGGTATCTTTCTTTTTTTGGTGGAACCAGGGATTGAACTCAGGCCCTTGAGCTTGCCAGGAAAGTGCTTATTCCACTGAGGCATCTCCCCAGCCCAAAATCAGGAATCATACGCCAGCATTCCTTGCTCTTGAGATGGACCAAATTCATATTTACTACCACTCTGGAGTGGAAGACAGAACTAGGAAACATGCTAAGGGATCTCTTTATGAAAACTAAGGAAAGGCCAGGGATTTAGCTCAGAGGTGCAGCACCTGCCTGGAAGCATGAGATTCCTGGTACAAAAATTTTAAAAACCCTAGGGGATTTTCCAACAGTGTCTGCATAACCAGAATACAATGTTCCAGCATTTTGTTTTGGTATTTTTGAGACAGGGTCTCGATATGCAGTTCAGTCTGGCCTTGACCTCACTTTGTAGCCCAAGTTGGTATCAAACTCGAGATGTTCTGCCTGCCTCAGCCTCACAAGTGCTGAGACTACATGCAACCATGCCCAGCTTCCAGTACTTTTAGTGTTGAGCCTTGGAACATTAACCATAAATTTTGCACTACCATGTATTTTATTTGGTAAGAAAAGATCTAGAGATTGCAAGGAAAAGCAAAACTAAGCAACCAAGTAAATGGAGCTAGAGGACATGAGGAAAATTTGGAGGATACAATGATCAAATCCAAAGAAACAAAGAAGTTGAAACCAAATAAACATAAGGCAATAAGGTGCTATACACCACTAAAATAAAGTAAAGCCGTTGTAGGGTATTCATTCAGCCACGCACTGCTCACTGAAGGCTTGCTTCCCAGAAACCTCATCCCAAAAAGAGCAGTGATCTGAAATTCAAGTCACTCTTGCTCTACAGACTGGGTCATCCAAAATTAACCTTAATGGATCTTTCTAGGCTAAATAAAGTATCTCCTAAGAGCAATCACGTATTTTCTATCAGAAGTAAATGGCATGCTATACATCTGGTAAATGTTATGATAATTCTACTAAGTACTACTACATAATCATAGGATCCCCCCCAACAACAACAACTACCAGAGATTGAACTCAAGACCTTGCATTTGCCAGGCAGGTGCTTATGTCCCCGAGCTACTTCCCTGACTTAAGAAGAAATGTTTTAAAAAGACTTTTTTTTAACTTTATGAAATGTTTTATTTTTTTCACTTTTTGATTTTTAGTTTAATACAGAAACACACTGCACAAAATCACTCATATATAAAATGTTTGGGGGGCCAGTGAGATAGCTCAGCAGTTGAAAGTGCCTGTGTAGGCAGCTTAGGTAGGTGCAGGGGACTGTAATTCTCTCCCCAGGGCCACATGCTGCATCAGCCAGGCCCTAAGGGTGGGCTGAGGTGCCTAAATAAATTAATAAATTTTTTCTGTTTCTGGCCTTTTTTAAAAAAAAAAAAGACAGACTCTCAATAGCGCAGGCTGACTTTCAATTCCCATGTGCTAGGCTGACAGGGTATGCCACCATACCTGGCTGTATGCTAATTCTATAGGCTTTTTCCTACTTTTTACTTCTTAAAACTTATTTTTTTGCATTAAACACGAAGGCACAAACAGAAATCACCATAGGCCTACAGAGGCTTGGGATCAGTATCAGTGCCTCTGCTCTAATATATCGATCCAACTATATAACAAAGGTGGCCAACCTATGGTAAGCGTGCTGTAGCAGGTCGTTCACCATTACTGAACTTGGTGTTCAAGTCCCCCTGGAAGTCTTGCTTAAAGTTCTTCTGAAGAGGTTATCACTCTTGCTGGGCATGGAAGCATACCCAATCCCAGCACTAGGGAGGCTGAGGCAGGAGGACTATTGGGAGCGGAGTCCAGCCTCGGCTAAAAAAAGAGCTCAAGGTCAGCCCCTGTAGGAAGGAAGACAGAGAGAGAGAGAGAGAGAGAGAGAGAGAGAGAGAGAGAGAGAGAGAGAGAGAGAGAGAGAGAAGGGAGGGACGGACGGACGGACGGACGGACGGACGGACGGACGGACGGACGGACGGAAATTACTCTCCCCAGAAACAGGTCCAGAGTGGTCTGCTTATTTCTGTTTCCTATCATAATTCTGTTATATTTTCGTTCTTAAATGTCCCCTAAAAGTTCATGTGTTAAAGGATAAATCCCCAAAGCATCCATCTTCAGAGATGAGGCCTTTGGGAGGTAACTGGGTTATGAAGGCTCTGATCTCATTCATGGAATTAATCCATTGATAGATTCATCACTTTATGGGCTTTTGGGAAGTGGTGGAAATTTTCCAACAAAGTAAAGCTTCATTGGAAGAAGTAATTTATTGGGGGCATACCCTTAATAATGCCTTAAAGGGTATATTTTGTCCCAGGTCCCTTTTTCTCCTTTCTCCTTCTTGTTTTCTTCCTCCGCCTTCTATACCCCCACCACTATGAGGTCAGCAGCTTTGCTCTACATGCTTCCTACCATGACGTTCTCCCTTGCCATAGGCCAAAGCGATGCAGGCCAGACGACCACAGACTGAAACCATAAGCCAAGGCAAGCATAGTGGTGCATGCCTATAACCCCAGCACTCATGAAGTAGAGGCAGAGGGATCACCACAAGTTTGAGGCCAGCCGGTGCTAAACAGTGAGTTCAAGGCCAACCCAAACATAGTGAGACCTAGTTCAAAAAACAAACAAACAAAAAAGAAATCATAAGGCAAAATACATCTTTCTTTCTCTAGTTTCATATCTCTCAGTTATTTTGTCAAAGTGATAGTAAGCTGATTAATACAAACTCACTTATAAGTAGGTAAAACTTTTAAAAAGTCCTAAGTTCAACCCAAATAGAACTCCTCATTTCAAAATTAAGTTGATGAAAAAAGGATGCCATTGTATAAACAACTGAAACATAAAAAATTATATATACATATACACACCCCCAAAACAATGTTTTAAAATAATTTCTACTGATAACAAGACATAAAGTACCTCCAGGGCTAATTCAGTAATGAAGAACTTGTCTAAAGTATGAAACCCTGGGCTTAAAATTCTAGCACTGAAAAAGGGAAGGGGTATCTAAATTAGCCATAGGTTAAAAAAAAACAAAAAATGAAACCATTAACATGACTTGAGATTGAACACATACTTCTTAGGCAAGTAATTATACAGGAAAAGCATATAATAAAGAAAATTAAAAAAACATTTAATTTCTAGTACATGTACCCACTCCCAACAATGAATATAAAATCATTGTGTATTATAAACATGTACTAATAAAAATTATTTTAAGTTTTTTTTTAAAAAAAACCTTAAACTTCTAGTTGCATAATTTACCTCTCAAAACCTCAAGTCTGTAAGTGAAATAAATCAGTCATATGAGTAAACATCATATTGTCTCCCTAGTATAAAAAAACTAAGAGTAAAGATTCAAAATATACAATACATACTGTAAAAGAGAAAGAAACTACTCCAAAGGAAAGAACAACTGGGATGGGAATAAGGAGAGAAAATAAGGGAAAAGAAAAACTACACACACACAATAGCAAAGATAATTATACTTCTAATTTCTATTAGTTCATTGAAAGAACAGTTTGTGCTAGATTGTTTGATCAATTCTGCATACCTAACAGCCAGGGATATAGCTCAGGAGCATAACGCAAGGTCCTGAGTTCAATTACCAGTACAAAAGGAAAAAAAAAAATTGTGTACCTATATCTTATCTGAGTAACTACTTTGAAGATAATAATATGTAATATATTAACAACTGTTAATTTTATACTATAATGTTTTGAAATTCTGTATCATAGTTTTTGTCATTATTTTCTTAAATTATTCTACATAAAATCTTAAACTTCTAATATTGTATATCCTAAAATTCTTACTTAAGGGCCAAGGAGATAGCACAGTAGAATAAGTAGTTGCCTAGCAAGTGCAAGGATCTAAGTTCAGTCCCTGTTTCTGCCAAAAAAAATAAAAATAAATAAATAAAATAAAATTCTCACTTAAAAAGCAACTGATTCCTCTGGAATGACCTCCTCTTGGGCCTACTAGGTTGAATCATATAAACCTGATATTTTCATAGTTTAAATATTGTCAATTCCATATGGTCCAACCTTTACTACGTGGCTGGCAAATTCGATTTCAAAACTCACTGCAGACAATTCTATTTACAACTGCATGAACAAAGTTAAGGCTCTAGATCAAACAGTATCAACACTGCCTGTGACTATTTAAAAGACAATGGTAAAAACCAAGCTACCATAAGCCCATCCAACATGGATTTCTTGGTAACCCTGACATATGATAAACTCATTTACAACACACAAGCAGACCACTGAAGTACATTTTTAAACTTTAAAAGAAAATTTAAGAGTTAAAAATGAGGAATCTGAACCATTTTTATGAAGACTTAGTGAATCATCATTCTATTTAAAAACTCTACTTCCATATAACACAGGCCATCTGCACTAGGCAGACACAGCACAACGGCTACAAGTGTGGGCTCTGCAACTAGATTACCCATTTCAAGTTCATTTTCTCTTTTTGCCTTAGTTTCTTATGTACAGGATGAAAATAATAATAGTAACTGCTTCACTGAGTTGTAAGATTTAAATAAACTACAACCAAGCATGATGGGACATGTCCATAATCTCAGGTATTAGGAGGGCTGAGGTAGGAAGGTCAGACACTCATAGGGCACCCTGGGTAACTTGACCCTGTCAGGCAAATAGAAGTGAGGAAGGCAGATGGAGGGAAGAGGAGCTGAGGATATATAGCTCAGAAGCATAAGTACCTGCCCAGCAAGCACAAGGCCCCAAGTCTGATCCCCAGTACTGGAAAAAAAAAAAAAAAAAAAAAGGAGGGGGGGAATGGAGGGAAGAGAAAGGGGAAAAAAGAGGGCACTTTGGAGAGAAGAGAAAAATTACATATTAAAGAGCCTAGAAATGTACCAAGCTGGAGAGATACCTCAGTGGACTAAGCGCCCACTTAGGCAAGTGCAGGGACAGGGTTCAATACCCTGCACCTGTGCACTGAGCGCACCCATGTCTGGGTGTGGTGGCACAATCCTATAAACCCAGTACTGGGTAGGCTGAAACAGGAGGATCACTAGGAGTCTGAGCTGCTACAGTATTATTTTGAATTTACAGAGAGGTTCCCAGGAAACAACGTGCTCATAAAGAAGCCTCACAGCTATGGGCTTCACTGCATTGTTATGTCAGAAATGTACTGAATAAAAGAAATAGTCCAACTTTCAACTCCAGTTCTACCTTCATTAGCAGCATAAAATGTACAAACTAATCTCACTGCCTACTTTCTTAACTATAAAAGGGAGAAATACAACATATTTGAAAGAAAAGAGCTATAGATAATATATGTATTTGGCAAAAAGCAGCTGATTCATAAATGGAAATCATTATCACTACCAGTATACAAGCAGGTAGTGATAATGATGCAAGCAGGCTTAAGTTACTTTTGGAATAGGGCTGGGAATGGCCATTCTAATTATCAACCAACTGTGAACTATTTCTTCAATTATCTTTCAAGTGGCCTGGTGAAGGGTATGGAGACACTACCCTTTAAAAGCATTTAGTTTTGTTTACTTCTTTTGGTAGCAGGATTCAAACTCAGGTCCTTGAGCTTGCCAGGCAGGCACAGTGCTGTTGAGCTACATCCTGGCCCTAAAGCCCTCAGTTTTGTCTACAGTCGTCTAAAAAATGTGAAATCCAAATTAAACCACAAGATTATTAATACAGCCAACCACAATTCAGTGGAATTAATATTCCCACTGTTTAAGGCATCTTTTATTAAGACAGTCAAAAGATTTTTTTTTTTGTCTCATTATATAATGCTGGATGGTATCAAGCTTAGTTCACCAAGACCTAGAACACTGTCTTTTTAAAATATCTTCCCTTCCCCTTCCTTTATGCTTGTTATAACACATTGTCTCTCTAGGCAATTCAGGCTGGCCTTGAACCCATATGTACCCCAGGCTGGCTTCAAACTCCTGACTCAATCTCACAAGTGTTGAGATTACAGATCCTTGTCACCATTCCTAGATACCCCTTTTTTATTTTTTATGCTGAAATATAGTCCCATTATGTCCTTCCCTAAGCTACCTGTCTAGTGATCCTCCTCCTGCCTCAGGACTTCATGGTGTTGGAAATGGTGGTGTGTACACCATAACCAAGTCCAGGTTTCCTAAAATATTATAACAAAAATTAAATAAAATATTACAATAGCCATATAACTTTGACAGTAGAAAGAAAACAAATATATGTTTTAATGTGTGCAACGCTAAGGACTAGACTCAGCCATTTTTAAAATTTTCTTTTGAGATACAGTATCACTAAATTCCAAGGCTGGCCTCAAAGTTTTGATCCTGTCTCAGCCTCCTGAATACCTGGGATTACAGGTATGTACCTATCATAGCCAGGTACAACATTTCTTTTATGTTTTCATGTTATATTCCTCTGACAAAGAAACATGGCAACAAAAGTATAATTGAGAAACTAGGAGCCAGTGTAATACAGTACTCTTTAATCCTAGAATTTTGACAGACAGAGCCAACATGATCAAGAGTTCAAGGCCAGAGCCGGGCGTGGTGGCGCAGGCCTGTAATCCCAGCAATCGGGAGGCTGAGGCAGCAGGATTGTTGTGAGTTCGAGACCAGCCTGAGCTACAAAGTGAGCTTAAGGCCAGTCTGAACTGCATAGTGAGACCCTGTCTCAAAAAGACAAAAAAAAAAAAAAAAAAAAAAAAAAAAAAAAAAAAAAAAAAAAAAAAAGAGTTCAAGGCCAACCTGAACTGCTATATCTATATCTATAATCTATCAAGACTGTGTCTCAAAAATAAGAAAAAGTTCAAGCCCAGTCTGGGCAATTTTGTGAAACCCTCTAGGGATGAGGGCATAAGCTCAGCAGTATGGCACTTGGCTCTGGACTCAAATCCTAGGACAGAAAAGGAGGGAGGGATAGCAGCTGGGGGAGTGGGGGATAGTATCACTCAATAGTACAGTATGTTCTTAATATGAGTGACTCTCCAGATTCAATTCCCAGCATCCAATAGATAAGCAAAGTTGAAGAAAGGGCTGGGGATGTACCTCAGTGGTAGAGTGCTACCTGGCATTCTTGAGGCTCTGAATTTAATTCCCAGTTTGTAATCTTCTCGTCTAAAAGGTAAGCAGCAAAAGTAAAGACACTGGCAGGTCTCTCTAACAGAAAGTGGTAAAGATAATACAAGGAAGGGGAGGGAAGGAAAATGGAAGGGAAAGAAAAGGAGAGTAGGAGAAAGACAAGCTGGAAGATGACTGGTTCCCACAAGGGCCGACTGAGCCACATTCCACTTCAGCCCAAGTAATACACAGTGTGCGTGCCAAAGGGGAGGGGGGGGGTGTAATTTGGAACATGTGTCATTGAAGGAATGAGCTGAGTGACATCATCCACTCTTGGGATATTACTGTCCTTGTCAGCATGGGAGAAGTTACCAGGAAAAAGAGGCAAAGGACAGATAAATTAAGTCTTCAAGGGAACCTGGTTGAAAAGCAAGAGTAAACCAGCTTATTCTCATTTTAGAAAACAGTATGAAAATCACCATTTCTAAGTAGTATCTGGTATTATTGTTTAGATGCTCTGTGTTCATCTGCATGTTCAACAAATTTCTGTTAGGAAGAACTAGAATACAGTACAGTGTCTCCTGGGTAATTGGGCTCAAAACCTCAAGTCAACCTTTGCTTTTGCCATCCCTAAATTCCCACGATATATTCATATATCCAGAGCAAAATGAACCATAGACTCTTTTAACAACAACAATGAAGAATGATCTCTTTATCTTTTTTCTTTTCCTAGAGGAGTAGACAACCAACTCAAGACGTCTCCTAACACTTCTTGCTTTTGTGGCCCATTACACAAGATTACTACTATCCATCTTACTAGAAGATGTTCTCCTTTGCAGATTTTATGAAACAAGCTGTTATATACTAAGCTACACTGCAGAGCCAAGGACTGGGAATGCCAGAGACAATACCAAGACCATTAGCCTGCCAGCCTACAAGGAACCAATCACTGATTGTTCAGATGAGAACACAATTCTGGCCAACCCCTCAAATCCAAATCTATAGAAAGAAAATAAATTTTTTGATTAAAATTATTATGTATATAGTAATATTGTTACACTATAACAGATAATAATTAGGAGGAGAGCCACAGATATAGCTTAGCTGCACAGCACCTGCTTGGCAAGTATGAAGTCATGAGCTTGATTCCTGGTACCACAGTGGGAACAAAAGTCCCCTCATTTTGTGGTACTTTATACTTCTCCTTTTATAATTTCTTTTTATAATTAAAAAACCTTCCAAGCTACATTTTCTATAAAAATCCTAGATAGTCCTTTTTATTTCTTTTGTATACCCTCTACCAGGATCTCAAACTCTTGCTGTCAGATAACTTGACAAACAGACTGGCGTTGGGCCAGCAAGATAGCTCAGAGGATTAAGCACCTGCTTAGGCAAGATTAGGGACTGGGGTTCGATCCCTAGCACCACATGCCTGGATGGCAGACCCCTCTCCATGCTGAACCTGCCACACGCATACGCCTATAATCCAACCATTGAGGAGGATGAAAATAGGAGGATCACTGAAAGTCTGAGCTGTGTAATGAGACCCTGTACCAAATATATTAAAAAAAAAAAAAAAAAAAGTCTGGCCTTATACAAGCCCCTTACTAACCTGCCATCTCGCTTTTCAAACTCATCTCTAGGGACTGGGGGGATAGCTCAGTAGATGAAGTGCTTGCCTGACAAGTGCAGGGTCCTGAGTTCAAATTCCAGTACTGTAAAAAAAGAAAAAAGTCTTCCAAACTCATCTCTAGTTTTTCCACAACAAGGGCTCTGTTTCTGCCTCTGCTTCTCTTGTGCCCTGTCCCTGCCATTCCTTCCTGGCTCAACCAAGTTCTGACTTTTCTCCAGGCCTGGCTGACTTCACATGCAGGAAGGGATCCAGATGGCACCAGGTCTCAGGGACTACACATGTCATCCACTCCTGGCACAAGTGATGATCTGTTGCACTTCATCATTAGCACTGGGCATCTGCTCCTGGATCCTGCCACTTCTGCTAGAGGAAAAGAGCCACTTTTCATTGTCCTCAATTACTGTAGAATCAGTTCCAAAAGTGGTTTCCTTATCAGCAATGACACCACATAGCCCAGCAGTTTCACACCTTCTGACATGTACTTCAAGTAACTATAATAAATAACAGGGAGGCAGGAGGGTACCACTAATTGAGCTCAGGTCCTCCCTAACAAGCAACATACTCAGTTTTTTTTTTTGGACAGGGTCTCGCTAAATTCCTAAAGTGCCCAGGCAGAGTTAGACACTTGAACTCCTCAGAAAATTAGTGACTTAGCAAGACCCTATCTCAAATTAAAAAACAGAGATGGCAAGGTGAGGCACACCTGTGATCCCAGCACTCAGAGAGTGAAGGACTACCAAGAGTTCTAGACCAGTCTGGGATGCACAATGAGTTAGTTCAGGGCCAGTCTGAAAGGTAAATATTCAAAAGTCTAATAGAATGCCTAAAATAGAAAAATACAGAAATGTCTACAAATAGAGGAGCAGTTAAACAAACTATGTCAGGTCTTCATTATGTACTTCTAATCACTAAAAAGAATGAAGTAAATCCATATTGACATAAAAACTATACTACACAGATATATATTGTTCAGTGAAAACTGGTAGCTACTATATAAACAAGTGGCACTATTTATGTACATATACAACAGAAAAAAAGATATTTGGTATAAAAATGCAATGAGGGGCTGGGGAGATGGCTCAGTGGAATAAGTGCTTCCCTGGCAAGCGCAAGGGCCTGAGTTCAATCCCTGGCTCTGCCAAAAAAAAAAATAAAAAGTAAAAAAAATAAATAAATAAATAAATAAAAATGCAATGAAAGAATAGAAATCAAACTGTTGACAACAGTTATCTATAGAGAGGGGCTCAAAAACAGGGCAAGTAGTAAATGGGAATTTCCACATTTTCTCTGCATATTCCAGGAACAATGAGCACACCTGATAACTAGATAATTTGGATTCTTGACTATATTTATTTTTTTCTTTTCTTTTTTTGGGGGGCGGAACCAAGGATTGCACTCAGGCCCTTACACTTGCCAGGAAAGCACTTATTTCACTGAGCCATCTCCCAAGCTCCGTATCACTGTATTTCTCCACTTCAGGAACCAGAACTTCTTGGAGAAACTTCTGAATCAGGGTTAGGTAATACAAGATGACTTTGAAATACCTTATTATACCAGAAAATAAAAGTACTCAAAGGATGACAAAGACACAGAAGCCAATCTACAAAGGTCCCACTGGTTAAATCTGGGATAATATAGATATTAAAATAATGATAGAAACATTATAATTATAACTTAGAGAATAAAGAATTCATTAGTGTATGGTAATAAGAATATGAGAGAATGAAGAGTTTTATGGTTTGCGTCTAGGTGTCCCCCCTCCAAAGCCTCACACAGTCATGGGGCAGCTTTTGGAGTTTGTGATTGATTACTGTGGGTGTGGGTGTGTTGTGGGTGTGGTGTGGGTATAGTGTGTGGGTGTGGTATGGGCGTGGTGGGTGTGGGTGTGTTGTGGGTCTGGTATGTGTGCTGTGGGTGTGTTGTGGGTGTGGTGTGGGGTGGGTGTGGTGTGGGTGTGCCCAAGGACAAGTACTTTGCATTACAATATGAAGAGGCAAGAAAGGCTAGCTGCCTAGGCTGCTAAACTACCAGCTCTCTAACAGGTGCCTATCTGCCTTTGAGCCAGCTGATATGGACTGAAACCATCAACTGTGAGCTAAATAAACCTTTCCTTCCTTCATTTTTAACCGAGACAAAGAGGGAGATGAAAAGTTTCTCCTTATCACAGAATACAAACTAATAAATACAGAAGGAATTATTAGTGTTAGATGTCACCACTCATTGCCTATCAAAGTAAAGCTGTTTCAAGCAACAAATCTTAGTGGATGCTAACACAGTGAGTCAAAGTCTGGTGAGGAAACATTATTTTCATTATCTCAAAGAATCCTCTCACAAATAAGTAATTCATTATAAAGGGAAAAACAGCTTTACAACAAAGAGATCTAATGTCTGTAATCCCAGCACTCAGGATGCTGAGGCCAGTAGATCACCATGAGTTTATTTATTTATTTATTTATTTATTTATTTATTTATTTTGTCTTTTTGAAACAGGGTCTCACTATGCAGTTCAGGCTGGCCTTAAGCTCACTTTGTAGCTCAGGCTGGTCTCGAACTCACAACAATCCTCCTGCCTCAGCCTCCCGAGTGCTGGGATTACAGGCCTGCGCCACCACGCCCGGCTCACCATGAGTTTAAAGCTAGCCTAGGCAATATAGTGAGCTCAGACCCAGCCTGTACTACACAGAGCCTAACTCAAAAGGATTGGGGATGGGGGGGGGGAATCTGATTGATACTATGGATAACAAATAAAGTCAGTACTACCATAAATGGGACAAGTATTTAATATGCCTCCTGATAGAACACACATGAAAATACACTAGGTATTTTGACTGAAAGTAAATACAGCAACTGAAGTCTAATAAGGATACATCAGAAAAACCCTAAAGTAGATACTACATCACTCAAAACTGTTAAGTCTTGAAATACTCAGATGGAAGAATTGTTTCAGATTAAGGGAGACAAAAGAAACATGACAATTAAATCAAATTTATAATTCCAGATTGGATTTTTTAAATGTGCTTGGTACAAGGTCCCACTATGCAGCTCAGACTAGTAGTCCTCCTGTTTTCATCCTCCCAAGCACTGGGATTACAGGCATGCTGCCCAGTCTTGTGGCAGGCTCAGCATGTCCAGGGGCGGGGCCTGCACCAGGGATCAAACCTGGCCCTTGTGCTTACCTAACCAGGCACTTAGTCCGCTGAGCTATCTCACTGGCCTTCCAGATTGGATCTTGACAACTCACCCCACAAAAAACTTTCATCCACTTCTGCCATAAGGAACACTATTACAAACGGCAAAGTTTGAAAAACTTCTTATATTCGTCATTATATTGTGGTAATGTAAAAACATGTTTGTCTCTAGGAAACACACAATATTTTAAGCTGGTCATGGTAGCATACACATGGTAGTCCCAGCACTTGAGAGGCTGGAGTGCCAAACATTCGAGGCCAGCCTGAACCACACAGTGACTTCAAGGCCAGCCTGAATTACACAGCAAAACCGTGTCTCAAAAACAAAAATACCAATATTTATTTAGTGGTAAAGATCTATAATTTATTTTAAAGCAATTCAGAAAAAAAAAAACCAACTAGTTTTAAAAAAAAGAAATATTAATAAAACACAGGAAATTGCTAACAATTGAGGAACTCATATTGCCTAATATAAGGGAAGGTGTTTGGAAATTATTTTGAGTTTTTTAGTTTTGTTTTTATGTAGTATTGGGGATTAAACTCAGTTATATTCTCAGTACTCTTTATGTTATTATTTTATTTTAGCTGTGTTTGGACTTGTGATCCTCCTTGTCTCAACCTCCCAGAATGTTGGGACTTTATACATGTACCACCATTTTTATGTCTGTAATAATTTCAAAACAAAAAACTAGAAAAATATATGCAGTCTAGGGATGTAATTCAGTGGTACTGTATATGCTTAACAAAAATTTGAAGTGTTCAGTTCAATCCCTAGAACCAAAGGGGGAAAAAAGACAAAGAGAAAGACACACACTTATCTTTAGATACATACATACAGCAAAGCATTTATATTCAGAAAAAATATATTTGAGGCCCCAGAATAGCTGACTGGAAAAAAGCAGTCCTGCAACCCACAGTCCTGATAAATATTTCAAGGCTCTGCCCTACCATCTGGCACTCACAAAACATCACTGAGCATTTATTCCACAAGATGGCAGAGCTGTCCCAAAAGCCTGAGCTGGCTTTGGAGCAGCCATCTGCCTCTATTCTGCTCTGCACTAGACATATGGCCCTGGCCAGCTCCTTATCCTGTTGCCCATGAACCTATTCAGACAGTGACTTCATCTCAGTTTAGAAACACCAAGTTGTGGCAGCAGCTTGGGGTAGCAGTCACTAAACAGTAACAAATGCAACACCCCAGCTCCCAGCGGAGCCTTGCTCAAGGTTCCACTGCTGATCTACCCCACTTCCTGCTTACTTACATAATACATTCCTAGTGAATGAGTTCTCAATATCCTCTTTCTCCCACAGCAATCTTTCCCAACTGTCCTGAGTTTACCAAAAAGCACTTCTTCCAAAAGAAGCATTAGAACACTACATTTCACTTTTAAACCAAACTTTCCCTCTCCCTACCCCAAAAATTTAAGAACGCAGAAGTGCCATCCAGCCTGGAACACTGACATGACACACACCATCCACTGATTTTCAAACCCAGCCATCTTCCATATGCCCTCACTGAGTGTACACATCGCGGTACCAGGCTCCAGGCCTGAAAGCCAGGGTACCTTCATCACAGTAAGCAAGGTCCTTCAAGACAGCAACTCTGTTCCCTTCACCTGACAGTACTCAGAATCTCATCAGAGAATGAGGGACTCAATCAGGCATAGTGGTACATATTTCTAACACTAGCACATTAAAGGCTGAGACAAAAGGATTGCCACGAGTTCAAATCCAGCCACAGTGTGTTCAAGAACAGCCTGGACTACATAATGAGACTCTATCTTAAAAAAATAAATGGAACAAAACAAAACAATAGAGAATCAGGGACTCGGCTGGAAGAGAAGAATTACCCTGTATTACCAATCGGTGGGAAGCATGCAACTGACTACATCACTTTTTCTTGCCACATCCTTGTCTGTAAAAGATGGAAAGTAATAGTGAAAATTTGGAAGTAACTAGAATGTCTTTCAGCATGAGCTAAATAAATTATGGAACACAATAAAATAAATAATATCCTCGTGAGGAAACAGGAATGAATGTGTATTTATATGAGCAGAGCCACATGTAGAGGCTTGTACAAGCTTCATGACTTCTATTGTGGCTTCTTTAAGAAGCTGAGGCTATACAATAGGGAACCTGTTACTTTTTTCTTTTATTAGGTTATGATATGGAGGGTTTTCTTTTGGCACTACTGAGAAATAAAGCTACAGCCTTCATGCTGAGCTACATCCCCATTCATTAATCATTCATGACCCAGCGTCTCACAAGATCACCAAATTGCTTAGGTGGACCTTGAATCCTCAGTCGCCTGCCTCAACCTCCTAGAATGCTAAAATTACAAGAGTGCCACTGTGCCCAGCTTATTTGATTCTAATATTTCCTAGCATACACTGACTTCAAAATTAGAGAGGATATCTCTCAGGCTCTTTCGTTTTAGAAAAAGGTTCCCATTATGTCACCCAGGCTGATCTCAAACTTGCAGTCCTCCAGCCTCACCATCCACAGTAGATGGGATTGCATGTGTGTACTATCATGCCCAGTTTAAAATAATTAAAAATTTTCTTTTTCTGTGCTTGCGATTGAAATTGGGACCTCGTGCAAGCTACTGTGCATACACTCACTATGTCTAGGGATGGGGCCAGCAGGGAGTAGTTGTACTATAGGTGTGCAACACCAGGCCTGGAAAAATAATTTTCAAATAGGAGTCACCCAGCCTGGGCTATATATTGAGTTCAAGGGCAGAATAGCATGGGCTACATAGTGAGACTGTCAAAAAAAAAAATTTATAAAGGAGGGGAGCAATTCAGAGACTAGTCATAAAAACTGATAAAAATCCCAGCAACAGGACTGGCTAGATAGCTCAGCAGAGTAAAAAAATGCCTGCGTAGTCCCCAGCTTGTCAAACTGGCCCCGCCCATGGAGCCCTCTGAGAGGCAATTGAGACTGGGTATGATGGTGCACACCTGTAATCCCAGCACTTTGAAGACTGAAAACAGGAGAATCACTACAAGTCCAAACTATGTAGTGAGGCCTTGTAGTCCCAGTACTAAATACATTTAAAAAAAAAAATCCCAAGCCGGGCGTGGTGGCGCATGCCTGTAATCCCAGCACTCGGGAGGCTGAGGCAGGAGGATTGTTGCGAGTTCGAGACCAGCCTGAGCTACAAAGTGAGCTTAAGGCCAGCCTGCACTGCATGGTGAAACCCTGTCTCAAAAAGACAAAAAAAAAAAAAAAAAAAAAAATCCCAGCACCCAGGCCAGTGGGATCGCTCAGCAGACTAAGCACCTGTTTAGGAAAGCACAGGGTTCAATTTCCAGCCCCACAGGCACGCCTTCTCCACCCTGGGGCACACAGACCTGGCCACCAAGTCTGAGTGTGGTGAGCAGCCTGTAATCCCAGCATTGGGGAGGCTGAAATTAGGAGGATCACTATGAGTTCAAGCTGCATAGTGAGACCCTGTATCAAATACACAAAACGAAACAAAAAATCCCAGCACCCTGTGAAGCTGACACATGAAGAATGCAAGTTGAGCCCAACCTAAGCAATTATGCATGACCCTGTCTTGAAATTAAAACAAACAGAAGATATTCTTTTTTTTTTTTTTTTTTTGGAAACAAAGTATCACTGTGTAGTTCAGGCTAACCTGGAGCTTACTATGTACAGCCCAGGTTGGCCTTAAACTTACGTCAACCCTCCTGCCTCAGCCTACTGAGTATTGGAATTACAGATATATGCAATGATACTTGGCTGGAAAAAAAAATTTTTGTTAAAGAGCTGTGAATGTAATTTAGTGTGAAGGTCTGGTATAAAATTCCCAGTATAAAAAATGAAGGAAGGAAAGGGAGACAAGGGAAAAGGGACAAAAGAAGAGGGAAAAGGAAAGATGGAAGGGGAAAAGAAAGAGGAAACAAGACTAGTATGTACATGAAGCAAAGTGCTGTATGCCTATAGCCCTAACACTTGGGAAGCAGAAATGAAAAGGACCAAAAATTTGAGGCCAGTATGAGTTACGTGGTAAGCTCAAGGCTAGTTGGAGCTACATAGTGAAATCCTGTTTCAAAAGAAAAAAAAACTAGGGGGCTTGCAGTTTGGTTCAGTTGTTTAAGCGCCTGCTGGGGTAAACCCAGTCAGGTGCAAGGGACCAAGGTTCGATCCCCAGCTGCCCATGCCTTTCCAGCTGCCTTTAAGACAGTCTGAGCCAGCCAAAAAAAGAAAAAAAAATTCTTTCTCAAAAGAAAAAAAAACTAAAAACCTAGCTCTATGAAAATAATTATTATTTAATCGATCTACTGATTGTGAAAAATTAATTTCTTTTAATAATAAAAAATGAAATTTTTTATTACTCTCTCCTCATAACTCAAAGATACTAACCCATATATGCCATGGGAAGATCTTGCACTGACATACTATGTATTTTTTTTTTTTTTTTTGCGGTACTGGGGATCGAACTCAAGGCCTTGAGCTTGCCAGGCTGGCGCTTATTCTACTGAGCTATCTCCCTGGCCCATCTATGTAATTAAACTTTTAATATTTTAGATAATATATTAAAATATTTCTTTTTTTTTTTTTTTTTTTTTTTTTGTCTTTTTGAGACAGGGTCTCACTATGCAGTTCAGACTGGCCTTAAGCTCACTTTGTAGCTCAAGCTGGTCTCGAACTCACAACAATCCTCCTGCCTCAGCCTCCCGAGCGCTGGGATTACAGGCATGCGCCACCATGCCCGGCTTATATTAAATATTTCTCACAATAATTTTCATATCTAATTGCACAGGTTGATTTTTTTTAAGTTGCCATATCCAAAAGGAATCTTCTGGGGAAAATTGCTGTACCAAAAAACAGAACACACTTGAAATTTCATTGGAAAAAGGAGTTGTAATATTATAGCAGTCCTAGATATAGTAAAGCAGGGAATCTTTCTGTTCCCGTTTGGAAGACAAAGTAAAATGAAAGTATGCTGGTGTGAGGATGTAGCTCTGTGAATGAGTGCTTACCTAGTAAGGAGAAGGTCCTGAGTTCCACCCTCAGCACCTCACACACACACAAATGTGCTAGTTGTAGGCCCAGAGGTAGAAGTATACTCACTGGGCTCGCACAATAACAAGGAGGTTGCATGGTAGCAAGAGTCAGCCCCAAACAGAGGCAACAGATGGCCAGAAGCTGCAGGGAATCGCAGGTCAATTTAGGTGCTTGAGTTACTCAGGATCAAGTGTTAACAGAGTTTTAGCTATAATGGTCACAAATGTTAGCTGTATTATTCTTTTTGGCTTTTTGAGACAGAGTCTTGCTATGTGCTTTAGGCAGTTCTTGCTTAGTATGTAGCACAGACTAGACTCAAACTCACCAATCTTTATCACTTAGGGCTGGCAAGATAGCTCAGTGGACTAAGCACCTGCTTAGACAAGCATAGGGACCAGTGTTGTGCTTGCCCACACGCTGGCCCCCACGCTGGCCCTAACCCTAGGCCAGATGAGCCGGACACCAAAACCAGGCATAGTGGCAAGCATCTGTAATTCCAGCACTGAGGTTAAAAACAGGAGGATCATGAGTCCAAGCTGTATAGTGAAACCCTGTACCAAATACATAAAAAATTTTTAATTCTTTTTTAAAAATCTTCCTATCTTGGGGAAAAGGAGTTGGCTCAGTGGAATAATAAGTGCTTGCCTGGTAAGTGCAGGGGCCTGAGTTCAATCCCTGGTTCTGAGAGAAAAAAAAAATCTTTCCTTCTCAGTTTCCCAATACAGCCAGGTTCTACCCGGCACTGTAATTTTTTTTTAAGAGAATAAAAAACAGTAAAAAGAAAAAAGGCAACAATACATAAGTTCACTATACAAAATGACAGGAATTCACCAGTGGTTGTTACATGCATATTATTGTCTTCAAATTAGTTGTTCAGATTACCAGATATAAGCATGAAAAATTGGTAAAAAAAAAAAAAAAAAAAAGGAAAAAGAACAGCCAGGTATAGTGCTGCACATCTTGATTCAATCCCAGCACTGCCAAAAGCAGGCAAACAAAAAGCAAACAGAATCATTAAATATTTGACTGACTTCTGAAATAGCCCCATAGGAAATATGCTAATGCCAAATCTGTTAGTTAATGAAAAGTGCTATTCATCTACTATAGCAGTTTAAATACCTCACTCTCCCAAGAAGAAGCCCTCCAGACAAGCATGAAAATCTGATTCATCATTGCATCAAGTGTGCTTAGCCGTGCTTGGTACTCAGCACATTCAAAGGACACTCAAATTTAGGGAGGCAAAAAGTATATACAATCAGAACTCCCTTCCACACTCATATTTATAGCATTTCTTCTGAACTTATATGCCCTAACTAAAAGACCATAACTTCATTTCATCTTGGCAATTTTCTTAAGTCTATCTCTAAAAGAATCTGTTAGCACATTCCCACCCAAGTTATAATGGGGAATCCACAAAAATCTGGACAAGGGCTAGGGATATAGTTCAGCAACACAGTGCCTGCCTAGCAAGTTCAAGGTCCTGAATTCAATTCCTAGTACCAAAAACAAAAACGAAAACAAAAAAAAAACAGGCAAACTTCTTCATTCTTCCGCTAGGCTCACATACAGCCAAGACCTGTCTTGACTACTACAGGGCCATTATCTGCTATACAAGGGAAAGGAAGAGGCCCAGACTACTCATATTGACCAAGAATATTTCCAAGGTCTAGAATCATATCATTAATAAAACTTCATGAGATAAACTCTCTAATAAGGATAGGCCTTCCACTCAGTAAGCCTATCTTAAATACAGAATACTCATGAATAAGAGAACTACCATAGTCTTTTTAGGTTTGGTTTGATTTGGTTTTTTGAGATACGGTCTCACTATATAGTTCAAGCTGACCTTGAACTCACTGTATAGCTCAGGTTGGCCTCAAACTCGGAGAGAGCCTCCTATCTCAGCCTTCCAAGTGTTGGGATTACCCATCTTAGAGAACTACCATACAAATTCTTGAGACTTCAAAGGCATTTAGGATACACCAGAATATACCTCTATTAATTCCCTTCTCTCCTACTCTACCTCTTTTAATTTACAGATTCAGTGAGATGTTGCCTCAAATTTTTTTCAAAAAATCCTAGAATATAGTTCAGTATGAAGGCCATGGACCCTAGATATAAAAATTTTTTAAAAGGGGCTGGGGAGAATAGGTCCTGAGTTTGATCCCCAATACAGCAAATAGTAATAATAATAATAAATTACTGTATAACATTAGATTTAAGGGGCCTGGGAGATAGCACAGCAGAATAAGTGCTTGCCTGGCAAATGCAAGATCCTCAGTTTAATCCTTAATAATGGAAAATAAATAAATAAATAAATAAATAAAATTAGCTTTACATTATTTGTATAAGGAATATATAAAACATAAATATATTTTGTGTTTAAGACTTAGGGCTCATTGCTAAGATATACTAGAACATATAAATATTGCAAAATCCAAACAAAAAATCAGAAATACAAAACAAGATGTGGAAAGAGGGCAAAGAAGAAAGAAAAAGCAAGTGTACAAAAAATTAAAATGTGTTATAGTCAGGCATGGTGGTACATGCCTATAATTCCAGAACATGGGAGGTTGAGGCAGGAGGATACCTGTGAGTTCCAGGCCAATCTGGGCTACACAGTGAATTCAAGACCAGACTGGACTACATGATGAGACCTAGCTCAAAAGAAAAGAAAAGAGAAAAGAGGGCCAGCCAGATAGCTCAGCAGACTAAAGTGCCTGCTTAGGCAAGTGCAGGACAGGGAATCCTAGTATGTCTTGCCAGCCCCACCCTGGAGCTCACTGAAACACAATTGAGAGACTGGGCGTGGTGGCGCCCACCTGTAATCCTAGCACTTGGGAAGCTGAGAACAGGAAGACCACTACAAGTCCGCTACGTGTAGTGAGAATCTGTAGATCCTGTAACAAATACATTAAAAAAAAAAAAACTTATGTACATGTATCAACTCTACATTATCAATATATACTGTAAATTGTACTAATATAAAGAGGTTGTACAATGACTTAAAATGCTATTAAAATAAAAACTTTTTTAAAAAAATATGTTATACCCAAGCATGGTACCACACACCTCTACATTAGGAGGCTACACAAAAGGATCTCTCCAAGTTCCAGGACAGCCTGGACTACACAGTGAATTAAAGACCAAGCTGAACTATAGTAAGACTGTATCCACAAATTAAAAAACAATTAAACTCATATTTTTTCTCTCTCTCTTTTTTTTTGAGACAAGGTCTCACTATGCAGTTCAGGCTGGCCTTGAGCTCACATTGTAGCCCAGGCTGGTCTCCAATTCCAAACAATACTCCTGCTTCAGCCTCCTAAATGCTGGGATTATAAGCCTGGGTCACCATGCTAGGTTTCTAAGATTTAAATTTGAATGAGAGAGACAGTCAATCACTCAGTCAGTCCATGGAAATAGTTACCAGAAAAACCCCATCAATTACTTTTACCTATTTGACAAATACAGATCAAATACACAAGATGGTAGAACATATTTTCAGGTACATAGGGAAGATTCACCAAGATATAGGTTGTTTATATGCAACATTACAAGTCTCAAGAAATTCAGAGACTTAAGCAGAGTATGTTCTCAGACCATGAAGCAAATGCATTAGTAATCAGTAGCAATAGCTATAAAAATAACACAAATAAATCAGGAAGGCATAAAAAAGATGTATATGTACTAACTTACTTATAATGAATATAATCATTATGCACTGCAAACATATAATAAAAATAACATAAAATGAAACACTTTATTTTTTAAATAATTCATAGTCCTGGTAAGCGCAAGGACCTCAGTTCAATCCTGATTCTTGGGGGGGGGGGGGGGAATCACAAGATATTTTGAACTGAAGCAAATGAAAAATGTGATATACTGCTGGGGTATATTTATAGTTCAGTGGTATGGTGTATGCTTAGCATACGCAAGGGCCCAGTTCCCATCTCAGCACCAGAAAAAAACTAAAAAACAAACAAAACAAAAATTCAACTGAGCAAAATCTGCAAGATGTAGCTAAAACAGTGTTTCACAGAAAATTTTGAACCCCAAATGCTTATATTATCAAGTACAAAAGGTCTAAAACCATTGAGCTAAGGGTATGGAAAAAGCTTAAAAAAAAAAAAAAAAAGTCAAAACAAGTCTATAGTAAGGGAAGAACATTTGCTGGAAATTTAGCTCAGGGGCTTTCACACTAAGCTATATCCTCAAGCTATTTTTTTATATATTTGGTACAGGGTCTACAGGGTCTCACTACACAGAACAGAATAGTGATCATCCTGTTTCCAGCCTCTCAAGCACTGGGATTACAGGTGTGTGGCACCATGCCTAGTCTCAATTGCCATCTCAGTGCACCCTGAGGTCATGCCAAGGATCCAACCCCAATCCCTGCGCCCTCCTAAGCAGGCACTTTAGTCCACTAAGCTATCTGGCAGGCCCTCAACCTGTTCTTTAATATTTTATTTTGAGATAGGGTCTTGCTAAACTGATGAATTGCCAAGCCTGGGCTTGAACATGCAATGTGCCTATTTCAGCCTCCAAGAGTTCTGGCATATACCACTATAACCAGCTCCTACAATACTAAAGAAACAAAGTACCCAGAAAATTCAAAGAAAAAGTTCTTTGAAATCATCCACAAAATAGATAAATCCTTAGCCATATTACGTAAAAAAGAATGAATACAAGTTTCCAAAACTAGAATTGAAAAGGGAATGGCATTAAGATAAAGGATTAGCTGGTTATGGTAGCTCACTCCTATAATCCCAGCACTCTGGGAGGATCAAGGAGGTGGGTCACAAATTCAACCTCACTTTGGGCTACCTAGCAACTTAATGTGTAAAGCTAAAAATAAAAAGTCCCAAGACAACACCCAGCCCCACGCTAGACTGGCTCCATCTTAGCCCTTTGTTTCACCTGTTGCTAAATGTTCTGGGAAAGTTATGTGCAACTAGGCAACCACAAGGTTGCTCTAAAGCCTCAGCAACCCCCAGGTGGCCCTCAATCAATCCTGACAAAGGAACAATTGCTATTGGCTTCTGTAACCTGCTTGCTCAAGTTTCCCTCTTACCCCCTAATGGCCACAAGATGCTCCCCCCACGGTTACCCAAGCATTACAGAAATATGTTACTCTGTCAAAAAAATCCCCCTGCACTAAGCCAATCAATGTAAAGGTCAACCCCTATTAACCAATGCAATTAGCTTCTGTAGCTCGCTTGCCTCCCCCTAATTTTGTGGTTTTTGCCTTTATAAACCTGCCTGTAAGGACAGCTTGGCACTCCGCAACCGCCTTAGGTGCGGGGTCCCATGTGTGGTTCAATAAACTTTTGAGCTCTCACCCTGGTCTCTTGGTGTCTCCCTGCCCGCGGAGATCTGGGTCAGCGCAGACCCAACAAATGAAATCTTGCCTCAAAATATTAAAAAGGGCCAAGGAGATGGCTCAGTTGAGTAAGCGCTTCCCTGGCAAGGGCAAGGGCCTGAGTTCAATCCCTGGTTCCGCAAAAAAAAATTGAAAAGGGGGTTGGGACTATAGCTTAGTGAAAACACTATGGGTTTAATCCCCATGACTGCAAAACTAATCAAAAAATAGTCTTAAAAATAATTTTTAGGGGCTAGGGAAATGGCTTAGTGGAATAAGCGCTTCCCTGGCAAGTACAAGGGCAAGAACAAGGGCCTGAGTCAATCCCTAGTTCTGCCCAAAAAATAATAATAATAATAATTTTTAAGGTTAGGGAGATAGCTCAGCAGTCTAAGCACCTGAATGGCAGGCACAAGGTCCCGAGTCCAATCCCCGTACCACATGCCATACAGCCCAGGAACTGGATATGGCAATTCATGCCTATAATCCCAGGCACTGGGGAGGCTGCGACAGAAGTATCACTATGATTCTGAACTGAGTAGCTACACACTAAATCAAATGTAAAAATAAATTCAATTTATAAAATAATAACTTTTAAAATAAGAGATTATTAATAAAAAGTACAAAAAATCATTATTACATTTTCTTTTTAGCTCTCAATCAAACCAAAAACATATACATATTGAGTGAACTCTAAATATAAACCTTCCACAGTTGAAATCCCTTTTAATTCAGCAAGAGGAGATGCAGGTTCTGTTTTCATAGTGTTTTCTCCCATTGATTTGCAATTCAACTCCAAGCCTGCAGCCCTTAATCCATCCCCAAAGGAGTGGCAAGTTAGCATAGATGAGACCTGGCCAGCTTCCAAAGGTGCTTTCAACTGACCTAGGAAAAAAATGAAAGAAAGTGTGGGGAACATATGTATGTATATAATCTGGAAACCAAAAATCCAGTAATAGACTAAGGAAGCCAGGAACCTATTAAAGGAAAGCTATTCATCTAACAATATATAAGAATACACTCACAAGTTCCTGAGCCTATATAGGATAAAGTGAAAGGAGAAACTCCTAGAAATGTCCATTTTAGCATGGACTGGGCCAGCGCAATAGCTCAATGGACTAAGCGCCTGCTCAGGCAAGCAGAGGTAGGTCCCCAACACCACATGCTGTGCCGACCCAACCCGGGGGCATGCTGAGCCACAGAGACTAGGCATGGTGGCACATGCATAATCCCAAGCACTGGAGAGACTGAAGACAGGAACATCACTACAAGTCGAAGCTGCATAATGAGACCCTGAACCAAATACACAGGAAAGTAGGAAGGAAGATAGATGACACCAGAAAGACAGAGAAGCAAGATTCTTAAAGCAGTGTACCTCCAGCCCAACATGCAAAATCCAAGCAAATCAAAGCACAAATGCTTTCAGAAAGTCTAACTATTGAATGAATAGTCAATGAAGAAAAAAATGTTGTATGACTACTGGAGCCCATTCAATAACTTCATTTCATAACATTACTTATGGAAGCCAGCAAATGACTTAGACTGGTTCTCATTTTCTAACTAGACAGGCAAAATAATTCAAGAACAGACATGAACTCACCTTCTTCAGATTCCTTGGTACTAGCTGACGTGTCTTGCAGAGGATCTGTATCAACTGTATCAACCAAATTTGGTACAATCAAATCAGGACCTAGGACCTCATGGGCCCCGGCCCCATTAGTGGATAGTCTGGAAGACCGTCTCCTCGATAAGTCTTTTTCAGAGCAGTTTTTTGACTTTTCCTGGGCTAGAAATGATTAAGAAAGTTGTAGTCCAAAGACTAATAGAAATAATTCTACCATTATAGATTTCTGGGCCACTCGCTTCTGTAAGAATTTTATAGGACTGGTGAAATAGCTTACTGGCACATAAGCACTTGCCTAATAAGCACAAGGTCTGAATTTGATTCCCAGTATCAAAAAAAAAAAAAAAAAAGAATAATGTTATAGAAAGACTTCTGGATTAATATCTTTCCTACTCAATAGTTTTAAGTAAAAGCAAACTCTGTTGGGACAGAATTTTGTAACACTGAAGACTCGTAGTTCGAAAACATTGTCTTTCATCTTGACAACTAAATTCTATTTTGGAGCTTCCCAACATAAAAGATTTTATACAAGTCTTATTTAGAGCCTTTACAAATCCTTTTTGAAGCCAGCAAGGCATTTCTTCAATCAATAAATAGCATTTTTTAAGTTCCTCTCGGCATATAATCCCTTCCTGAACCAGAGGAATACAAATCAAACAGTTTGTGGAAATGGATATAACACTGCACCCAAAACTCACAAAGCTTTTGTTTCTTTTAGCAATAACTCCTAGTTCAAGCATGTTCTACTCACATTAGCTCATGTGCTCAAACATTAGAGCTAACAGGATAGACAGGGAAGACTGACCAATACAATGTCAAATTCCCACCACATATACACAAATTGGAAACTCACATGAATTTTTATCAAGTCGAGGACGTTTTAATGGGATGTTATTTCCCTTTGATATTTTCCGTCTTCTCAGTTCCAATGTTATTGGTTGTAATGTCTGAGAATTTGAATCCACAGCTACAACAGAAAGAAAATCACATTAAAAAGTATGTAATTTCTTAGTGTCTAGTCTTGCATAAAAAGTGTATGTCTTAATATCTAGCCTTAGATTTTATATACAAATTATATTCTACTTTAAATTATACATGCAGCATCTTCATTAGACTCTAAAAGTAGGTCAAAGAAGATTTTAGAAGAGGGGCATTCTTTTTTTTTTAATTTAGGACAGGGTCTTTGGGGCCTACAGGGTCTCACTACGTAGATTGGACTCATAATGATTTTCCTGTTTTCACCTTCCCAACAGCTGGGGTTACAGGCACATGCCACCATGCCCAGTCAAGAGGTGCATTCTTAAGGTTAAAAAAACGAAATGAGTGAGAAAGTACTTCCTTTGGGAAATGTTGACACCTTGCAGACTACCTGCTGAATCTTTCTGAGGTACTTCCTATGACTGAAGCTCTCCTAAAACCGTTAAAAGTACTACACCCCAAAACAACCTGTACACGAATATGAAAATGTGTCAGCCATTGTGGCACTCTGGAGACTGAGTCAGGAGGATCACCATGAGTTGAAGGCAACCTAGTAAATTTAAGAACCTGATCCTATCTCCAGAAAAAAAAAAAAAAGTGCCTAGTGAAATGTTATTTTTATCACCATCAAATTCTACCAAAACCACCTACTTACAAGAAAAAGTAAGGGATGCAGAAAGGAAACAGACAGCTAAAAACCTGCCCTATCCAATACTCGGGAGATTCACCATACAAGCTAATCCTAAAATGTGTTATAGAAATAACAACTGATTATCACTTCCAGACTCTACTTGCTAAATTAGCCATCACTGGTTTTAGTTTTGAGTGTAAAAAAAAGAATGTCAACAACTATATTCTCTTTAGAAACAATCCCAGAAGCACAATGGCACATGCCTATGATTCCAGCACTCTGAAAGGTTGAGGCAGGAAAATGGCAAACTGAAGTCCAGTCTGGACAATTTAGAAACTTAGGGAGATCCTGTCTCACAATTTTTTAAAAAGTGCTGGGATGTCTCAGGGCAAAGGCCCTGGGTTCCATCCTAGCACTACTACCTACACACACACTTTAAAAAAAAAAAGACTCTCAAGGCTGATGGTCCTAGCAGATCCACATATCACATAATTTAGCAGCGCAGACAATAAGCCTCTGGGGAGTGCTTGCCTAAGCAACAAGCCCCTGAGGAGTTTCTTTTAAGCCTAAAACTATAAACATTCTCCCCAAATCTTAGACAAAGAGAATTCAACATACAAGCAAGAAAATTAAGAATAAGAAATCAGGGTAGGCAGGAAGTCAGGGATAACGGGCCTGAGGAAAGACAAAGGCATGAAGAAAAAGGGAAGAAGGGAAGTGAATGAGTGAAGGGAAAGGAAACTCGAGGAAAGACAAAAAGAGAAAAAACTCACTAGCAGTTTCAAGGGCTGAAAAAAGAGGCAAGGCTGAATTCCAAGGAGGCCACCCTCACTCTTGGCTCTTTCTGTATTCAATCTTCCCAAAATACTGCCACTAGCCACTATTCAGTTCCAAGTTGTGGGAATTTGGATCACACACACAACAAGCTAAATACAAACACAAGCAACTCTCTCTACATAGTTCAGATTCTGTTCCCAGCCAGGTCAGGGAACTCAAGACCCTACATCACTGAACTTCTTCCAAGCAATGTTTTTAAAGGATAGTTCAACTACATATGAAACATCTGCCAAGGCCTCCTCCTTTTCATAAGATATACAAATGAGGACTGATTGCACAGAATTTGAGTGCTTCTCAAATTTTTTTCTAGGAAGATAGTAATCTGCATTTTTCAATCCAAATGTAGAAATTCTGAGTGGGGAGAAGTGAGGTACAGAATTATTTTGACAAATGCTTCAGGGAAGGGTTAACAGTGAAGTTCATGGGGGCTTGCAAAGTAGCTCCCTTGTCTGAAGCGCTTGCTTAAGCAAACCCAGTCAGTGCAGGGGACCATGGTTCCACTCCAGCACCATGAGCACACCAGACCCACCCTTAGGGCAGCCTGAGCTGGCCAAAAGAAGAGAGGAATCCTGAACAGTGAAGTTGGTGCTAATATTGTTTGGACAGTTAAAAGCCAATATTTTATACTTTGAGTAACTAATTTAAAGATAGTAATACACAATGTATTAACCAGTTATTCACCTATTACCTTGTTTTGATGTTTTTCTCTTTAAGAATAAAAAAAAGGGGGAGGGGAACATCCTTTATTAAATTCAATCTGACATTCAAAAAATAAAGTCAATGCTTGTTTTCTCATCTGTGTGAAGTCATGTGACACCACAGGGGTAGTCTACACAGTAGGGTGCAACTACTCAGCATACACTTTCCATTGGGTATAATCCAGAGGATCAACAGCTGAAGAAGAACCAGTTTCAAAACACTAAAGTCTCACATACACTACTATCATGAATACATTTAACAAGGATCTGAGTTCAATCCCCAATTCCGCCAAAAAAAAAAAAAAAAGAATACATTTGAATGTGTATTCAGCATTAAAAACTTACTACAGGAAGGGTGGGGAGATGGCTCAGTAGAATAAGTGCTTCCCTGGCAAGTGCAAGGGCCTGAGTTCAATTTCCGGTTCCACCAAAAAAAAAAACACTTATTGAGAGCTGGAGTTATGGATATAATACCTAACATGCACAAGGCCCCATGTTCAATCTCCAGCACAGGAAATGCGGGTCGGGGGGAATACTCTCCCTCTCTCTATTAACTGGGTGGGGGAAATACTCTCCCTCTCTCTATTAACTATCTGAAATACAAATGTTTTACATTTATAGCACTTCTCAATTCAGACAAGCTAATTTCAAGTTTTCTATAGCCATGGGTAGCAGCTGCCATGTTAGAAACAATCTAGACTTTCTTGTTTTTTGAGACAGGGTATTTATTGCTATGCAGTTCCAGCTGGCCTTGTGTTCACCTTTGTAGTCCCCAGGCCATTCTTGAACTCATAGCAACCGTCCTGTCTCAACCTCCCAAGTGCTGGGATTACAAAGGTGTGTGCCACCACAACAGGTTCCGGAATATGCCCAGGGTTGGGGGTAGGAGGACCACCACAGCATGCAGGGCCAGGGAAGGAACTCAGGATCTTGCACTTGCCAGGTAGGAGCTTATGCCTCTGAGCTATCCCCTCAACCCCTAGTTCTTATTTATATCTCAGGAAAGTTGAGTATGCTTAGCTCCGGAGGGCAAATCACTGAGTACTGAGGTATGACATTGAAAGAGAAAGTTCTGATTTCACCTGGAGACAAATCAATCTGCTATTTCCCCTTAAAATTGCAATTCAAATGTGAGAAGGCTATTTACTGAGAGGAAATATTAAACAGTTTTTGGGTCTGGAGATGTAGGCACTGGTAATGTTTTTGCCAAGCACACATGAGGCACTGGGCTTGATCCACAATACTGAAAAATAATAACCAAATATATTAAACTTATTAGGATAGACTTTTCCCACATAAATTGGTTTGAGGAGGACTGGCTCTGCATTGTGTATCATCAGGAAACAACAGGCCAACACACAATTTTTTATTTTAAGATGGGTATCACACATTTTAGTTCAGGCTGACCTTAAATTGACTATGGGTAGGCCAGGATGGCCTCAAATTCCACACCTTTTAAATTTTTTTTTTTGTTTTGTTTTTTGTTTAATGTTGAGACAGGGTTTTGCCAATTCCCTAAATTGCCCAGGTGGGGCTTGAACTTGTCATCATCCTGCTACAAACTCCCAAAGTGCCAAGATTACAGGTGTACACTATCAGAGCTAACTAGAAAGCTCAATTTCAAAATGTACCCATGCTTCCCTAGCTGCAGAATTCTGGTCTTGCTTTCTGGTGACCACATCTTTTGGGTTTCCCTTTGGGTTCTGGGGATCAAAATCAAGACTTCACATGTTTAGTGCACACTCTTACCACTAAGCAACAACTATTAGTGCCTTGCCTATAACTACTTTCTTCCTCTTTTAAAATTGTCTCACTAAAACTTTACTTCTTGTCCCAGGTTTTCTGCTTCCTACTTCAGGCTTCCTTAAACTGAGGTCACCCGAATAGGCATAAACAGAAGGTCTGAGCTCAATGGGCACTGCCCTGTAAGCTAAAGTGCCTGGGGATAGTTAACCACCAGCCCTGATGATCCCAATGTGTTCACAGGGATACATCCCTCTACTACAATTGCTTTGAATTCGTAAGACAAAGTCACAAACACAGAAGACTAAACTATAGAAGACAGAAGACACCAAGCACTGCAAAAGAACACAGAACACTGCCCTGGCACTGCTCACTGCAGAGCCCACTTGAGAAACTCACCAGTAGGAGCTATGGAAGGGGGTCTGCCTCGTTTTCTTTTTGGCTCCCTCAAGTTCTCTTGTGGACTCTTCACAATGTCATTTTCAGGTTTCTTGTCCACTTGAGTGTCTCCAGAGTATTCCCTGTCATTCTCTGAAATGTTCTCCTTATCTTCCTTCTCATTCTTGGGAAGGTTTTTCTCAGACACCTTTCCTTTTTC
>PVKA01026378.1:0-31790 GCA_004027165.1 Ctenomys sociabilis | reverse complement strand
GATCTCCACAATGGTTGTACCAGTCTATATTCCCACCAGCAGTGGAGAAGTGTTCCCTTTTCCACACAACCTCTCCAACCTTTGTTGTTGGTTGATTTCCTTATGATAGCCATTCTTTCTGGAGTGAGATGGTATCTCAGTGTTGTTTTTATTTGCATTTCATGGATGATTAGCGATGTGGAGCATTTTTTCATATATTTATTTGCTTCTTTAATTTCGTGCTCTGAGAAGTGTATATTCATCTCACATGCTGGTTTCTGAATTGGGTCTTTAAATTTGAGGTCCCTGTTATATCTTAGTTCTTTATATATTCTAGATAGCAGACCTTTGTGTGATTGCTTATTAGTTAGGATTTTTTCAAAATTTGTGGGTTGTCTTTTCACTTTGTTGACAATTTCTTTAGATGTGTAGAAGCTCCTCAAGAAGAGTTTATCCTAGTTGTTCATTCTTTCAAGTGCTTCCTGTGCAAACATATGTTTGTTCATGAACTCTTTACCTACCCCTATGTCTTCAAGAGTTCCTCCTACTTTCTCTTCCAGGAGATTGAGTGTTTCCGTTTTAATGTTTAGATCTTTAATCCATTTTGACTTTAACTTCATGCATGGTGATAGAGCTGGGTCAAGTTTTAGTTTTCGGTATGTAGAAAGCCATGTTTTCCAGCACCATTTGTTAAATAGTCTATGCTTCTTCCAATAAGCATGTTTGGCCCCTTTGTCAAAGATCAGATGGCTGAGTGTGTTCATAGATGCTTTGGTACCTTCTAATCTATTCCATTGATCGTCAGGTCTATTTTGTTGCCAATACCATGTTGATTTTTATCATAGTGGCTTTGTAGTATAATTTCAAGTCAGGAATTTGATGCCTCCTGCCTTTTCTTTATTGGCCAAGATTGCCTTTGCTATTCTGGGTCATTTGAGGTTTCAAATAAATTTTAGGAATGATTTCTCTATATCTGGGAGATATGTTGGTGACAGTTTGATAGGGATTGCATTAAATCTGTACAGCACTTTTGGGAGTATGGCCATCTTCACAATGTTGGTTCTTCCTATCCAGGAACATGTAATATCTTTCCATTTTCTGAAATCCTCTTTTCTTAGGGTGTTACAATTTTCTGTAAAAAGATCTTTGACTTCCTTGGTTAAGTGAATCCCAAGGTATTTCATTTTCCACAGTGCTATTGTAAGAGGTATTGTTTCTATTGTTTCCCTTTCAGTGTGCTTGTTATCTGTGTAGAGATAACTATTGACTTTTGAGTATTGATTTTGTATCCTGCTACGCTACTGAATTTCCTTATCAGTTCTAGTAGTTTCTTGGTGGAATTTTTGGTTCTTCCAAGTAAAGTATCATGTCATCTGAAAATAGTGATATTTTAACTTCTTCTTTACCTACTCTTATTCCCTTTATTTCTCCTTCGTTTCTAATGGCTGTTGCTAATGATTCCAAGACTCTATTGAATAGGAGGGGTGATAGAGGACATCCTTGTCTTGTACCTGATTTAAGAACAAAAAATTTCTGTTTTTCCCCATTTAGGATTATATGAGCTTTTGGGTTGTCATACATGGCTTTTATCAAGTTAAGATAGAGTCCAATTTTCTGTAGGACCTTGAACATGAATGAGTGTTGGACTTTGTCAAAAGCTTTCTCCGCATCAATTGAGATGATCATGTGGTTTTTAGATATCAGTCTATTAATATAGTGTATTACATTTACAGATTTTCAAATATTGAACAATTCTTGCATCCCTGGGGTGAATTTTACCTGGTCATGTTGTATGATCTTCTTGGTGATTTGCTGTATTCTATTTGCCAGAATTGGATTGAGTATTTTTGCATGTATGTTCATGAGAGAAATTGGCCTGTAGTTCTCCTTTTTGGTTGTGTCTTTCCCTGGTTTTGGAATCAGTATTATACTTGCCTCCAGAAATGATTTTGGGAGGACTGCTTCCTTTTCAACTTCGTGGAAGAGTTTGTGGAGTGTGGGGATTTCTTCTATAAATGTTTTGTAGAATTCAGGTATGAATCCATCAGGCCCTGGACTTTTCTTTGCCGGTAGGCTTTTCATTACGTTTCGAATTTCATTGGCTGTTATCGGCTTATTGAGAGTTGTAATATCTTCTGGATTCAGTTTTGGTAATTTGTACCTTTCAAGGAATCTGTCCATTTCTTCTGTGTCTTCTATTCTGTGAGCATAAAGATTCTCGAAGTAAGTATTAATAATCTTCTGAATTTCCAGTGGGTCTGTGGTGATTTCACTGTTTTCATTCCATACTGCATGTACTTGAATTTTCTCTTGCCTCATTTGATGAGGTTGCCTAGAGGCTTATCAACTTTATTTAGTTTTTTAAAGAACAAACTTTTTGATTTGTGGATTCTTTGAACTGTTTTCTTCATCTCAATTGAATTAATTTCTCCTCTAATCTTTATGATTTCTTCCCGTCTTTATGCTCTGGATTGTGTTTGCTCTTCTTCTAGTTTTCAGAGGTGCAACATTAGGGTGCTAATTTGTTCCCTTTCTGTTTTCCTAATGTGTGAGTTCATAGTTATGATTTTCTCTCTAAGAACTGCTTTCCTTGCATCCCATAAATTCCTGTAAGTTGTGCTTGAATTTTCATTGAATTGTAGATATTGTTGAATTTCTTGTTTAATTTCTTCTGCAACCCATTGATTGCTGAGTAGGGTGTTGTTTAATTTCCATGAATTTAGCAGGTTTTTCTGGTTTCTTTCGACATTTACTTCCACTTTCATTGCACTGTGGTCAGATAATATGCATGGGATAATTTCTGTTTACTTGCATATACTTAGGCATGACCCGTGGACTAGTATATGGTCTATTTTGGAAAATGACCTGTGTGCAACTGAAAAAAGTGTGTATTCAGCTGTGGTTGGGTGGAACACTCTGTATATGTCCTCCAGGTCCATTTGTTCTAAGCTCTTGTTCAGTTCTGCTACTTCCTTGCTAATTTTTTGTCTGGTTGATCTATCTTTTTGAGATAAGGATGTGTTAAGGTGTCCTGTTAAGATTGTGGTCTTAGATATTAGGTTTTTCATGTCCATTAAAAAAAAAAAAAAAAAAAAAAAAGATTTGCCTTACATAGTTGGGTGCTCCAGTGTTTGGTGCATAGATATTTATGAGTGTTACCTCTTTCTCTTGAATTTTTCCCCTAACCAATAGAAGAAATGCCTTCGTTGTGTCCTTTGATCATTCTTGGTTTGAAGTTGAGACTGTCTGAGAACAGAATTGCTACTCTTGCTTTTTTCTGAGGTGCTGGGGCATGTAGTATTGTTTTCCATCCTTTGACTTTGAGCCTTTGAATGGCTTTTTGAGTTAAGTGTGTTTCTTGTAGACAGCATATTGTTGGATTTTGTTTCCTAATCCACTGTGCCAGTCTATTTCTCTTAATTGGAGAATTGAGTCCATTTACATTGATGGTTATAATTGATATGTGCTGAGTTATGTTTGTCATGATATTTACCTGCTCTTGTTTACTCCTTTGTGTCTTGTGTTTAGTTGTCTGCCCTGTTTAGTGGATTCCTTCCATTCTTATTCCTGGAGTTCTGGTCATTGTGGTGTCTCTCTAGAACATCTTTCAGAAACCTGTGAAGGGATGGCTTTGTTATCATGAAATTCTTTAGTTGTTCCTTGTTGTGGAAGTATTTCACTTCTCCATCAAACTTGAAAGAGAGTTTTGCAGGGTATAGTAGTCTGGGCTGGAATTTTTTTTGTCTAATACTTGAGGAACTCTGCTCCATGCTCTCCTTGCCTTCATTGTTTGTGTAGAGATGTCAGCTGTAATTCTGATGGGTTTTCCTTTGAATGTGATCTGCTTCTTCTCTCTAGCAGCTTTCAGTATATTATTTCAGTGTATTATTTTAACTATATAATAGTTAAAATCCCATTTCTGGGATTTTAACTATTATATGTCTTGGTGTGTTTTTACTTGGGTTGAAGTTATTTGGTGTTCTGTATGCTTTGGTGACCTGAATGATGGATTGTTTCCTCATATTTGGGAAGTTTTCTGCAATTACTTCTCCCAAAATTCTTTTTATGCGATTTGCATTGACTCCTTCATTCTTGTTGATACCAATTAATCTCACGTTGTTCATCCTGGCATCATCTTGCAGGTGATGGATTACTTTTGCCTGAATTCTCATTCTTTTTAAGAGATCCTTTCTCACCTTTTCACTCACTGCACCGGGGTCTTCAAGATCTGAAACTCTGTGTTTGTTTTCACTCAAATAGTTTTGTAAACTTGTGTTTGCTATTTTTAGTTCTTCTATATCCCTTTGACTCTGCTTCATGTGTTCTTTTTCTTTTCTGCATTGCTCATTCAATTAATCCATCTTATTTCTGATCTCAATTTTTTTTTATCCATATCTTCTTTAAAGTTAGTTATTAATTCTTTTCCTCCAGTGTTTCTTCCAAGTTCCATTTCCTCTGTGTATTTCTGGACTTGTTTCTGTATTTCAGATGCTATGATTTTAAAGACTTCTTTTTTTTTCAAAGAATTCTTTTTTGACTTTGGAAATTATTTCTGCTTTGAGTTTCTCATGACCTTTCTGCTGTTGTGTCTTTGCTTCAGATGTTGTTAATTCATACATTTTAGCTGGAATGGTGCTCTCTGCACTTGTTGTTGGTGAGCATTGTTTTTCCACCCAATGTTTCTGGAAGTGATTCTTCATTTTAGATACTATATATTCAGATATTTCTTTTATAATTTGGGGAATCACTTCTCATTTTATTTCCTCTATACCTTTCTTCTGTTGTTCTTTGCTGCTGTACCTGTTAATTCACTCATTACACCTGTGCTAGTGTCCTCTGTCCTTATTGGTGGACTCGAGGTCTGAGATAGCATTTTCCCCCTTGTCTTTGTCATTTTGTATAGCACTGACCTTTGACCTTTGGTGTAGAGCTTTGGTGCAGCTATAACCTTAGCTTGTTATGAGATTTGCGTGCCAGTCTATTAAGTTTGAGATTATCCAGGTATGCTTATTCTGGATCTAGCTGTTCTGTTCAGTTCCTTTTTGCTGCAACTCCAACAGAGTGTTTCCTCTCTGTTGGTTCCCTGGTCAGGAAAGCAGTAACGAAACTGGGATTCAGAACAGGTAATGAAAATTCTCACTGTCTTGGCTGGCTTTGGGGCCAGGATCCAGAAAATTGCCAGAGTCAGCCTCCTGTGTCAAGCATGTCGCTTTCTAGGTGGGCAGGCCTGGGCTTTGGTGGGTCTGCTGGGCTCCCAAAAGGAAAGAAGATGATCTTATTCACTGGGTAGGCTGTACTGGGTCAGACAGTCTGTGCTGTGTCCAGGTCTACAGGCCAGAACCCTAGAAATCTAGGAAAGGGGGCTGGCGCAGTGAGCCTGGAGGCTGGCGCAGTGAGGCTGGAGCTCTCACTCACAGGCTGGGCTACGCTGGGTTTCAGGCCTTGGGCTGGGACAGGGGATTGCTGAGAAATGTCTCTCTGGTGTGGCAGGTTTGGAGTTCTCACTCCAGGCCGACCTTCACTGGGTCTGGGGCTGTGGGGTGGGACCGGCAGTCACTGGGAAATGTTTCTCTGACGCGGTGCCCCTGGATCTCTCACCAGCCAAGCTACACTGGGTCTCTGGTCGCAGGGGTGTGGGGGGACAGGAAATCCCTAGAAATTTGTCTCAGGCAAGGCGGGCCTCGAGTTTTACACTCACTGAACTTTGATTCCCAGGGAGTTGTGGAAATTCTCACTCGCTCAGTGGGCTTTAGGGCAGGGGATCTGAGGAGGTGCTGGTGAGTGGACCCTAAGGTTTCGGGCTGGTCATTGGCTTGGAGAGCTTTGGTGTGGGGATCCGGGAAGCATTCGTGGGAAGAAGCCAAAGATTTTCCCTCACTACACATTCACTGATCTTGGAAGCCTGCTGGGTCGTGCAAATTCCCACTCACTGGGAGGGCTTGGGGCAGGATCCAGGAGACCACTGGAGTCAGCTGTTGTCTCTGGCCGCTCTCTTGGGCTGGGCGGCATGGGTAGGATTGAGGAGGCTCTATCGTTAATTTCTGAGAGTGTTCAACATACTCAAGACATAATTCCTTCATCAGATGTAATTAGCAATGATTTCTCCTATTCCATGAGCTGTCATTTCCTTTTTCTGATGGTGTTTTAGGAAAAAAGTTTGTAACTTGGATGAACTCTGATATCTCTACTTTTCCTTTGTTGCTTCAGATTTTGGTGTCATAGCTAATAAATTATTACCTGAAACAAGGTAATAAGTATTGACTCCTGTATGTTCTCTTAGGAAACTAAGTCCAGAAGGAAGCAAAGGGCCAGACAGAGGAGTAGCCTTGTTCAGATCTGCTCAGAGAAATTCAACTAAAACACAGGTAATTGGAAGAAAGGAGAGACAAACACCCTAAAACTAAAATCAATATGATATAAGAGACTACTAAATCAAGAAGAACATAGATAATGGACTTAAAAAAGTGGGTCACTGGATCAAGATGATTAGCTGCTGTACTTAGAATCTGAAAAGATAAGCAGGACAGATACACTGAAATAGTGCAGTGACATCAAGCCATGGAGGATAGATTTGGTATATAAAGCCCCTGCCTCTTCTTCCTTCCATCATATAGAAAAGGCTATAGTTTAGCAATAAGGTCTGCTGACACTAATTGTTCAGAGGATTGGCTAGTTTTCTTTTTCCCCTTTCCTTGCTTCTCTTTTTTTTTTTTTCCCATTTCTATTGTGCACCAGTGTGTTAACTGGAACCAGGAACAAGGTTAAAACTACAGTGGCATGTCGTAAATGGAACACCTAATACCTCCCTATTGACCTGTGCTTAGAGAGATGCAGGGCAATAAACAGCATTGCATGTCAGGGCTGTGTAGCTCTATGCTATCCCTACATTGCCAGGGACAGGAACAGAAAGGCACAAGAGCACCTCCTCATCTCACTCAAGAAAGTTGTAGACTATGGGAAAGGTGAGTGATAGTGACAGTGGAACTCATAAAGCAATGAGTGTAAAGTTAGCACCCAACTTTGGGAGAGGAATAAGACTTGAAACTGAGTAGCCTTGGACTGCAACAGCAGGAACAGAGGACCAGGCACACCACAGCATCTCACTTGACCCTGCAACAGTGACCTGAGAGGACAGAGACTTGACAGGGAAGAGGAGCACAGAGGGCTGAGCAAGCACCAGGAGGAGTCAGCAGTGCATGGGACTGGGAAGAGCCCCCTGTCTCTGTCTGAAAACAGCACAGCAGCAGGGAGAGAGACACCATCAAGAGTTACAGCTGGTGTCTGTATGTCTTCCCAGAGCCTTATGCAGTCATGAAGTAGACTCCTAGGGTTTATGCTGTTTTGTGGTCCAGTGCTCGGACTGTGGATGTAAGTGCTACACTTGTCTTGCAGTGAGTGGCCTGTGTACAATATAAAGGAGGGAAAGAGTCTTGCTCTTTCTTTCACCTTTCTCTCCTGCCTTTTTGTTCCTGTTGCTTTTGCTGCCTTCTCCACCATGAACTGTTGTTCCAGTGCCATCCTAGGCTGACTGAGAGTCACCTGATTGTGGATTGAAACCTCCACAAGCTGTAAACTAAAGAAACCTTTCATTCTCTAACATTAGGTATTGGGGATCTTTCTCAGCAATGAGAGAACAGTAACTAAGATAAAAAGAGAAACAGGATAAGGAGTGGGAGGCCACTAAGGGAATCTATCGAAAGAAATGGCTGAATGTTCTGGCCTGAGACTCGCACATCTGAAGGCCAAAATCATCTACAGATACAGCACAGATTATACTACAGGCGTGTCGGTATTATTCAGTGGTTAAGGACTCTTGGTGGACGTCAGAGGGAAACTGACTTGTGTCCCTTTCCTTTTTTGGTCTTTCACCTATGCTTTTGTTCCAATCTCTTTGTCTTCTTTTCCCCTTTCCTCATTTCACCTCTCTAGACTTAATCATATTTTCATATGAGTAAGCAGCCCTCTAATTTTCCTGATCAACGTCAGAGCAAATCTTATTTTATTTGTTTGTTTGTTTTCAGAAAAGGGGATTGAAATCAGGCCCTTGTGCTTGCCAGGAAAGTGCTTATTCTACTGAGCCATCTCCCAGGCCCTTCTAGTCAACTTCAATAACCCCTTGCTCACTCCTTCCTTCTTGCTGTTCTGCCCTGTTCTCTAGTTTCCCAATGCTCCAAAGCTTGAGTGATCACCTTTCATCTTCCACTCTGGATTCTACTTCATGTCTTTTCATTGTCTGTCTTCTATCCATTGCACTTAAATTTCCCCACCACAGAGTAAAACCCTTCTACCAAAGGGAAACACTTCACATGCAATCTCCCAATTTATAGTCAGTTGCTTTATATAACTGTGTATTTTACTCCTATGGCTTAAGGTACAAAATTAAAATTTACCACATTTCATCAATTTCTAAATTGTGCTTGATGCTATTGTTACAGCTAATTATACTACATTAGCTAAGATGTCATATCTGTTTTAATCAGCTGTTCTAATTTCTGTAAAAACACTGGGAAGTTCTGGGGTAAGAGCCTCACCATACCCCAGCAGCATAGAAAGGACTAGGAATTGAACTGAACAGGTGCTGAGACCTCACTCTTCATTGACTGAAAAGGTAGAATCTTGGAGCCAACACAACAAATAAACTGCTACACACAGGAGACATCCCTGAAGAACAAACCTTGACTAAATAGATTTTGATACTCATGAAAAAGCTACCTATAACAAAATCCTACAAAGATCAATGCAGAAGCATAATAGAAACTTTTGAAACAGAAAATGACAAGATGAAGAAGAAAAAGGTAGACCGAGACCTCCAGTCCAACCAGAACAAGTGCAGGAGATAAACAAGTTAGAGAAATATGTATCAAATACACACACACACACACACACACACACACACACACACACACCACACTAAATTTTAAAATGACAGCAACCAAAGTGAAGAAACATGGCTAGCAAAATTGCTCAGTGGATTAAAGTACCTCCTTAGGCAGATGCAGGGGCTGGAAGTACGATCCCCAGGCCTATTGTGATGGTCCCTCCCACCCAGCAAGCTAAAATGGGGATTTAGACTGGGCATGGTGGCACGCTCCTGTAATCCCAGTGCTTGGGAGGCTGAAAACGGAAGGATCACTACAAGTTCAGTTTATATAGTGAGACCCTGTAGACCATGTAGACCCTGTCCTAAAATACAAAACAACAACAACAACAACCACCAAACAAACAAAATGAAGAAACAAATCTATGAGGTTACACAGGAAATCAGATCAGAAATAATACTTCAAGTAAAAGATGAATGCCAAGATTCATAATGGAATTGTTCAACAAATCTAGAGCAGAGATAAATTTTAAGAAAAGATGATGGTAGGAAAATGATAGAAACCATACATGATGAATATAGCAAAGAAATAGAATGGCTGAAATGGATTCAAACAGATACCTAGGAAGTTAAAAATTCTACTATTGAAACCTGCAAAGCCACTTGGATAAAACTGGAGGTATATTTTCATAACTTGAATACAGCATTATGGCTAGTGATCATGAAAGGAAAGATCCCTATAAAATAACAAACACATCAGGAAATAACAATTCAACAGCTGCAAGATGACGCAGAAAAAAAAAAGGAAGAATTGATCCTAACGAAAAAGAATGAATCAACACAAATAACATTTTAAAAGTCTTTGCAGAAGTAATAACAGAAAATTTCCCAGGCATGCTATTCACTGAAAACTTCCAGGAAAATCTGCTAAGCCCTGCCCCTGCGCCCCACCAGTACCAGAGTTGTTCTGTGTTCAGGATGCACCTCCTGACCCTGAAGACTGCTGTGTGTGGCCCCAAACTCCCTTCTCATTTCACTGAGCTCTGCTGAGTCTGGGCCAGGCATCCTCACCTGTAAGCCTGCCAGGAGGATGCAGTGGGCCTTTACTGGCCCCCACTCACCTGTGCCAGATCTCAGCTGACCTCTCACCTGCCACCCTCACCTGGGGTAGTTCTGAGAGCAACATGCGAGCCTTGGACAGTCCCTTGCCCTCACTAGAGCTTGACTGAGCCCGAGCCACCCATCATTGCCCAGGAAGACTGCCACAAGGTCCTTCCCGAGCCTTGGTGATCCCAACTCTGCACCGAACCACCACTGAGAGGGCCTTGCAAAACATTTAATCATCATCAGATACTTCTTGTGCTGCGACTTGCACCCCACCCACTGGGGTGGAAGCCACGTGGAACCCCACACAAGAGGAGCTTTGATGAGCCTACGCTGTACTACCACAACCATGATAGGCCTGTTTATCCAAATCCTAAGCCCCTACCATATCTGCAGAGTCAGTGAGAACACCGGGGCTTCAAAAATGACAAAAAGAAGGGACATAAAGCACTCTCAGACCTCTACTCCACCCTAAAGAAGTCCAGAAGACAAGGTCATAGAAGAAATTGGAAGTCATACACCTGAAATTTCTGAGATGATAGCAAAGGTAGTAAGAAACAACTCCATCAGGCTATAGAAGAAATCAGGTCAAAAACAATGTCTAAGGTAAAGGAAGTGACAACAATAATGAAAGAATTGCTCAATATATCTAAGAAAGACATAGATAAGAAATAGAAGGGAATAGGAAAATAATAGAAACATTTGACAATAAGAAAACAATACAGAAGTACTAGAATGCATGAAACAGACTCAAATAGACAATCAGGACATTAAGAGTTTCATTGAAAGTTAGCAAAATGACTTGAACAAAATAGAAGATAGAATTTCAGACCCTAAAGATAGCACTGCAGCTAGTAAACCTGAGAGATCTTTTAAAAAGTAATAAGGAACCAGGAAATAACACTACAAGAGCTGCAAGATGATGCAACGTAAAATAATATAAAACTAATAGATATGCATGAAACAGATGAAGTTAACACAAATGATATAAAAAGACTGTTTGCAGAAGTAGTAGCAGAAAATTTCCAAATCATGAGAAAATAATCTGACATGCAGAGAAGTGAGACATATAGAAATCCAGCTAGTTATAATCAAAATAAATCTTCACCCAGACCCATAATAATCAAGAACCCAGAAATTGAGCAGAAGAACAGAATATTAAAAAGCTGCTAGAGAGAAAAAATGGATCACCTGTTTTGACAAGCCCACCAGAATCATGGCAGTGTTCTTAGCAGAGACCATCAAATCAAGAAGAGCTCGGTGTGAAATATTTTAAGTCCTGAAAGAAAACAGGTTTCAACTGAGATTGATGTACCCTTAAAAACTACCTGTCAAATTTAATGGAGACGTAAGATAATTCCATGATAAGCAACAACTGGAGAAACTCAGGACAACCATACCAAGTAATGTCAGACATTTTAGAAAGAGACAAGGGTTACCATTGCTTCAAGAACAACAGAAGAGAATGACAAAACAGGGCAAGCAACTAAGCGCGGAGGGATTAGAAACCCTAAGTAGGAAAACAACACTACAAACATATGCCAGTATTTTATAACCATCAGTGAAAATTGCCTCAATTCACAAATCAAAAGCAACAGACTGGCAGAGTCAATCAGGAAACAAAATCCAACAAAATGCTACATGCAAGAATCAGATTTAACTCAAAGAGAAATTAACAGACTCAACATCAGAGAATGGAATACTATACTCCATTCAACAGGAACCCAGAAAAAAGCAGAGTAAGCTATTTTGGTTGCTGATAATGTTAACTTCAAACAAATCTTGACTAAAAGAGATAAAGAAGATCACTACGCACTTGTTAGGGGGAAACTGCAAGAGGAAGCAATGACAACGATACATTTATATATATGTATATATATATATATACATACATATACATATATATATATATATATATATATATATATATATATATATATATACCCAATGTAGGAGCATCCAACTATATAAGACAAATTTTAACAGACATGAAAAATCTAAGGAGGAATAACATAATCATACTGGGGGAACTTAACACCTAACTGACACAAAGCAATAGATCAACTCTGCAAGTATCTGTAAATAAATAACAAAACTCAACCAAACTTGTGATGAAATAGACTTAGTGTAGACCTTTTCAAAGTATTCCACCCAAAAGAGTCAGAATAGACATTTTTCTCAGGTACACATGAAATGTTCTTCAAAATAGACCATACCCTAGTACACAGAACATGTTTACAAAAATGGAAAGGAGTTGAAATTATCCAATAAGTATTATTAGGCTGTAGTTCCATAAATTGGAAATTATTGAGAAAGCAAACAGCAAAAACTCTATAAACACATGGGAATTAAATAATATTCTCCTAAACAATCTACTGCTCACAGATGAAATTAAAGATGAAATTAAAAAATATTTACTGCCCAACAAAAATCCTGAAATAACTAACCAGAACCTGTGGGATACACTGAATGCTCTCTTAAGAAAGAAAGTTAGAGCAACATATTTTCACATCAGGAAAACAAAAAGAGTCCGAATAAACACTCTTACTCTGCACCTCATATTCCTGGAAAAAGAAAAGTAGGTCAAGTCCGAAGCCCACAGAAGGTGGGAAACTATAAACATCAGAGCAAAAATAAATGAAATGGAGATAAAGAAAACAATATGAAGAAAAAAATAGTGGAAGAATTGCCTCCTTAATAGAACAAATAAAATAAATACCCCCATAGCTAACCTTATCACAGAAAAGAAAGAAAAAATTCAAATCAATACCATAAGTAATAAGAGTGAAATCACTACAGATCCTACAGAAATTCAGAAGATGATCAATACCTATTTCCAAACCCTATACTCTTACATGATGGGAAATACAGAAGAAGTGGACAGAGACCTAGATTCATAGGGACTACCAAAGCTGAATCAATAAGATATAAACATTTGGAATAACCCCATATCAGACAATGAAATTGAAATTGTAATAAAAATCTTACTAACAAAGAAAAGTCAAGGTCATGATTGATTGATCACTGAATTCTACAAGAAATTTAGAGAAGATTTAATGCCAACTTTTCTCTAACTCTTCAATGAAATGGAAAGGGCAGGTCTTCAAATTCATTCCTGCAGGCAAGTATTACTCCTATACCAAAACCAGAGAAAGACCCAACCAAAAAAGGGAACTATAGGCCAATCTCTCAGATGAACATAGACGCAAAAATCTTCTATAAAGTACTAGCATGCACAATGCAGCAAATCATCAAGAACATTATATGCATATCCATAAATGTAATACACCACACCAAGAGACAGCCAAAGACAAAGACAAAAGCCACATGGTTATCTCAGTAGATTCAGAAAAAGCCTTTGACAAAGTCCAACACTCATTCATGATAAAAAGACCCTATAGAAAACTGAAATAGATGGTCTTTATCTCACTGTGATAAAAGCCGTCTATGACAACGCAGCAGCTAACATCATACTAAATGGAAAAACACTGAAAGCCTTTACTTTAAAATCAGAAACAAGACAAGGATGCCCACTGTTACCACTCTTATTCATTATAGTTCTGGAAATATTAGCCAGAACAATTAAAGAAGAGAAAGAAATAAATGCAAGAATGACTGGAAAAGACAAAGTGAAATTATCATTATTTGCACATGATATGATACTGTACATAGAAGGCCCCAAAAACTACCAAAAAAGACTTATATAATTAATAAGAAAATCAGGAGCATTACTGGATACAAAGTCAACATTCAAACATCAGCAACATTTCTGTATGAAAACAACAAACACATTAAGAGAGTAATCACAGAAACAGTAACTTTGAGAATAACATCCGAACTAATGAAAGGCTTAGCACAAAAAAAGTAAAAAAAATCTTTACAATGAAAATCATATACTCTGAAAAGTCTATACTCTGAAAAAAAAGTTTGAAGAAGGTTTCAGAAAATGGAAAGATATTCCTTGTTTGCAGGTAAGAAGAACCAACATTTTGAACTTGTCCATATTCCCTAAATTTTTAAACATATTTAATGGAAACCCAATGAAAATGCCATTAGTGTATCTCACAGATTTAGACAAAACTATTTTCCAAAATCAATGGAGAAACAAGATTCTTCCATTATGAAGAACAGCTGAAGAAAGCAGTGATCACCAAACCAACATTAAAAAGGGCGCCGAAGGACTGGGGAGATGATACAGTGGTCTGTGTGCCTGCCTGCCAAGAGCCAGGGCGCCAGTTTGATCTCTGGTACTGCACGTCGTGTGGGCCCCAGAACCTCAGGTACACTGTGCAGGTCAAAGAAACATGGTGTGGTGGCACTTGTGTAATCTCAGTGCTGGGGAGGCTGAGACAGGAGGATCATTATGGGTCTGAGCTGTGTAGCAAGATCCTGTACCAAATAAATAAATAAATATTTAAAAAAAACCCTTAAAAGTACTAAAAATATTCTGTATTGAAATAAAATTGATCACAATTGCAAGTAATTAAATAGGGGAAGAGCAGGTAAACAACAGCAGAGGAATTATATGGCAAAGATGAGCAGCACATATATTTTATAATCATCACTATGAAAGGTCTCAATTCATCAGTTAAAAGAAACAGACTGACAGAGTGGATGAAGACATAAAGAACAACAGTATAAGAAACACATGGAAGTAAAAAATGAATTCATAGACTAAGAATTAAAGGATGGGGGCAGGATAGATATCTCAACCAACTAAAATGCCTGCTTAGGCAGGTGCAGGGACCAAAGTTTGATTCGTATCATTTCATGCCGAACCCAACCTGACCCCAGGGTGCACTGAGACTGCAAGTGAAACTGGGTGTGGTGGTGAGTGCCCGTAATCCCAGCCATTGGGAGGCTGTAAACAGGAGGATCACTGTGAGTCCAATCTAGTAGTGAGACTCTGAACACCCTGTATACCGTTCCTTTAAAAAAAAGTCACAAAGGAAATATATGATTTAAACAGTGAGAACTGTTACTCAGAAAAAAAGAGTTTGAAAAGGATTTTGGAAACTGGAGAGATATTCCTTGCTCCTGGGTAGGAAGAACCAACTCTGTAAAAATGGCCATTCTCTCAAAATTATTACACAGATTCAATGCAATCATGATCAAACCATCATTAGCATACCTCACCAATCTAGAGAAAAACCCTTCTGAAATTCATCTGGAACCAGAGAAGACCTAGAATAGCAAAGATAATCCTTGGCAACAAAGGAAAGACAGGAGACATAAGAATCCCTACTTGAAATTATATTGCAAAGTTACTGTGATAAAATAAGCCTGGAACATGCAAGAAAACGGACCTGAGGACCAGTGGAGCAGATTAGAAGATGCAGACATAACTACAAACACATTCAGTCATCTTGTTTGACTCAGGGGCCAAACATGTTCACTGGAAAGATAGTCTTTGAACAATGCTGCAAAAACTGGTTTCCCACATGCTGAAGACTAGAACTAGACCTTTGTCTATCACCATGCACAAAATTACAGTAAAATTATATTCAAAATTTTAATATTAAAACAGGAGGTGGGGCCGGGGAGATGGCTCAGTAGAATAAGCCCTTTCCCGGCAAGCGGAAGGATCTGAGTTCAATCCCCAGTTCCACAAAAAAAAAAAAAAAAAAAAAAAAAAGGTTAAAACAGGAACACTAATGTAATGGAGGAGAAAGCAAGTAGACGTCTTGCAATCAAAGGGGTAGGTAAAGAGCGCACAAAAATTACGGGAAACACTTCAAAGAATCAACAATTGGAATCTCATCTTTAAAAGCTTTTGCATAAGGGTCAGTGAGGTAGCTCAGTGGACTAAGAGCCTGCTCAGGCAAATGCAGGGGCCAGACTTTGATCCCCAGCTGCACATGCTGTGCTGCCCCTGACCCCAGGGCAGGCTGAATTGGCCATTGAGTCAGGTCATGGTGGCACACACCTGTAATACTAGTATTGGGGAGCCTGAAGACGGGAGGATCACTACAAGTCTGAGCTGCTTAGTGAGGCCCTGTAGAAGATAGACTTTTCTTTAAAAAAAAGGTTTTTCACAGCAAAAGTAACCATAAACACATTGAAAAGACAAACAAGAATGGGAAAAAACTAGTCAATTATTTCCCAGATGAATGACTGCCATCTAGAGCACACAAAGAACTGAAGAAGTCAGAACTCTCATATGCAAACATCAATCAAGAACTGGGCATCTGCGATGAATATACGCATCTCAGATGAAGAAATACAAATGGCAAATAAATACATGAAAAATGTTCAACATCACTGGCCATTCAAGGGATATGAATTGAATGAAAACAAAGACTCTATGTCACCCCAGAAACAATGACTACCATCAAGAAATCAACCAACAACAAATGCTGGCAGGACTACCCTCCATTGTTAGTGAGAGTGAAATCTGGCACATTGTCTGAAATCAGTGTAGAAATGCCTCAAAAATCTAGGATTAGAGGTCCCATTTGAACCACCTATTTCTCTCTGGGTATCTTAGAAGAATTAAAAATGTCATCCAACAGTGACATATCTGCATCTATGGTTGTTGCTTTACAATTTATAAAAGCCAAATTTTTTTTGCATTATTGGGGATTTAACTCAGGACCCTGTGGTACACAGACAAGCACTTATTCTACTGAGCTGTCTCCTCAGCTCTAAAAGCTGAAATTTGCAAACAACTCAAATATCCATTAATTGAGGAGTAGATATACTGGAGTACTACTCAGCTACAAAGAAAGATAAACTTGAAGATTTCATAGGCAAATGGATGGAAATAAAGACCATACTCATAAGTGAAATAAATTAGCACGGCATGTGTAAACATTGTATTGTCTCCTTAGTCAAAGAACTTGGAAGAGTAAATAAAATCTGGAAAGTTCAGTAGATACTGTGCAAGGGAAAGCAACTATTCAAAAGGAAGCAATGCCTGGGATGAAGAGAAAAGAAAGCTGGGAGGGAAAATTTCAAGTGAATATGCACAGGATAGGTTGGATAATTATACTTCTGACTTCTACTGGTGTTTTTTGAGATAATTTTATAGAGAAACAAATAGCAATGAGACAGTTTCAAAACCAATAACTAACACAGTTCAAATAATTAATACATTGCATATTGTTGTCTTAGTGGTTATTCACCATACAAAGTGCAGGCACGATATCCTGTCCACAAACACTATTAGAGCAAATCTCTCTGTTCACTGCATTAAGAGAATGCAGTTGTATATCTATCCTAACTATTTTGAGTATATAAGATACAATATTTTTGTTCATTTGTATCCCCTTTTTCATTAGTTTCACCAGAGAAAGGCATTCCACTGTCATTTAAATATTGTATGAATTCAGCAAAATATTCCAATATAGTATAGTAGTCCATCATAGTAGTGGGTTTTCCCTAAGACTGGCATTGTCAGAAATCATTCACTTGAGCCTTTTACAGCTCAGCATATTAATACGGTTTACTTTATATACCTCGTTTTTATACTTTTCTGATGGATGGTTAAGACCAAGATAAGGCAAGATCTATGTAACAAGAAACGTAACTTTTGTACCTGATAAGGTTAGTCAATCCTATCAGGATTTATCCTGAAACCCTGTACCACAGTTTGTAGATTCTTTGTCAGTGTCAGCCATGTGGATAAGTTTTGGCCATTGCTTGACCAATTTGCTCTCTGTGAAAGAATAAGAGAAGGTTTTCTCTCCAAGTGACTCTCCTTATGCACACTCTACATCATTTATCACTTTCCTCTGTGGCCCCATAATCTCCTTGATCAGAAAATTTGGGACATAACTGAATTACATGGTGTTACAGTATAGGATCTCCTATGTCCTGAGTCTTCACTGACTTTGAAAGGCTAGGGCCAAAACATTGGCTGCCCTTGCAGCCCTTCTTTTTCTCTGATTTTTGGTCTGCAAACTCAGGTTGTAAACGCTCCAGAAGAGAAGCTTATTATTATTACTCTACAACATAGGTAGATGAGCTTAACCTCACTATCTGTCTGAGTATCAAACATTTTAGGAATAACATAGAATAGGCACTTTCCATAAAGCATTGATATATAAACTTTAAATCCTTTCAGAATAATAAGAAAAAATTAAAAAGTAAAGAAATATTTTAAAAATAAGAATAAACAGTCATATTTTTACACAGAAATTTAGAAATCTAACCATACACAGTAATGTAGCAGGACAGTTCTGTGACTTCTTTTTCTTCTCTTGTTTTCATTTATTACCCTTTTTTAAAACAAACATTTACTTGAGAGAGTATGGCAGTATTTTGTATGTCATGACAAGCAGAAAATATTTAGAACACCAGAATGACAGATATCCAAAGCATGACCTTAGTATCCCAAATTGCTAACTTCAGTACAGTGGCTTAGTTCACAGGTATCAGCGGATATAGTTAGTCAGGGTGACAATCCAACCAATTAAGTGCTAGTTTCAAAAACGTGCTAAAGATTCTCACGGTCATTGCCTTCCCCATCGTGTGCATATAAATGTATGGCTTTCACCCTGTCATGTTTCCTAGTTTTTCTCCTTGCCCTCTCTATGTTGTCTAATCCTCAAGTTCTTACTATTCTTTTAATTGCATTATACCTTTCTACATTTATTTCTTCCTCTGAGCTCTTATACTAGGGAGACTATATGACATTTATACATGCGGGTCTGATTTATTTCACTTATGAGTATAACTTCAAGTGGCATCCACTTAAATATAAAGGCTTTGAGTTTATCATTCTTTATAACTGACTAATACTAAAAGTATCATATCTTTCTCGTCCATTCCTCAGGTGATGGGTATCTTTGTTGTTTCTAAGATTTGGCTATTACAAATTGTGCTAATATAAACATAAGTACACATATATCACTATGATATTATGTCTTCAGTTTCTGGGAAAATTCCCAGTGGAGGGATAGCAGGTTTAAGTGGGATTTCCAGTCCTAGTTTTTAAAGGAGTCTCCACACTGATTTCCATAATTGTTGCACCAGTCTGCAATCCACCAGCAGTGCAGAAGGGTTCCGTTTTCCCCACAGCCTCTCCAACATTTGCTGTTTGTTGATTTTGTTTTTTATGATGGCCATTCTTTCAGGGATAAGATGGTACCTAAGTGTTATTTTAATTTACATTTCATGGATGGCTAACGATGTGGAGCATTTCTTCACATATTTATTTGTATCTTTAATTTCATCCTCTGAGAAGTGTGTGTTCATCTCGGATGCCCATTTCTGCAACGGGTCTTTAAATTTTGGGGGACTGATGTGTTTTAGTTCTTTATATGTTCTAGAGAGTAGAAGTTTATCTGAGTGTTTGTCAATTATTTTTCCAAATATATGGGTTGTCTTTTGACTTTGTTGGTAATTTCTTTTGACCTGCAAAAACTCAGTAAGAGGAGATCCCAGTTGTTAATTCTTTCAAGTGTTACTCGTCTGACTTGACTTATGCTCATGAACCCTTTGCCTACCCCTATGTCTCCAAGAGTTCCTCTACTTTCTCTTCTAGGAGATTGAGTGTTTCTGTTTTAATGCCTAGGTCTTTAATCCATTTTGTCTTTAGTTTAGTGCATAGCGATAGACCTGAGTCAAGTTTTAGATTTTGGCATGTACGCAACCAGTTTTTCCAACATTTGTTATAGAGGCTATCTTTCTTCTAGTAGGCATGCTTGGCCCCTTTGTCAAAGATAAGGTGGCTGAGTGTGTTCATAGAGGCCTCTGCATGTTCTAATCTATTCCATTAATCTTCAGGTCTATTTTATTGCCAGTACTATGCTGTATGACAGTAGTATATTTGTAGTACATTTGCAAGTCAGGAATTAACATACTTCCTGCCTTGTCTTTGTTGCCCAGGAGTGCCTTTGGTATTCTAGATTTTTCTTATGGTTCCAAATAAATGTTAGGAATGATTTCTCTAGATCTGGGAGGTATGTTGGTGATAGTTTGATACGGATTGCATTAAATCTGTACAGTAATTTTGTGAGTATGACCATCTTCACAATGTTGGTTCTTCCTATCCAGGAGCAGGAAATGTCTTTCCATTTTATGAAATCCTCTACGGTCTCTTTTATCAGAGAACTGTAATTTTCCTTGAAAAGATCTTTGACTTCTTTAGTTACATCAATTCTAAGATATTTCATTTTCTGCGGTGCTACTGTAAAAGGTATTATTTCTCTAATTCACTCTCCATGTGTTTGTTATCTGTGTAGAAAAATTCTGTTGACTTTTGTGTATTTACTTTGTATCCTGCTATGCTACTGAATTTGTGTATCAATTTTAGTAGCTTCTTGGTGGAGTTTTTTGGTCTTCCAAAGAAAGTATCAGGACATGTGCAAACAGTGATAGTTTAATTTCTTCTTTACCTATTCTTATTCTTTTTATTTCTCTCTCTTTTCTAATATCTCTAGCTAATGATTCCAAAACTATATTGAATAGGAGTGGTGATAGAGGTCATGCTTGTCTTGTACGAGATCTGAGAGTAAAAGATTTCAGTTTTTCCCCATTTAGAATTCAGTCATTGGGTTGTCATAGATGGCTTTTAGCAGATTGAAATAGAGGCCATCTATTCCAATTTTATGTAGGACTTTGAAAATGAGTGAGTTTTGGACTTTGTGAAAAGCCTTTCCTGCATCTATTGAGATGATCATGTAGTTTTTAGGTTTGGCTCTACTGATATAGTGTACCGCACTTAGAGATTTGCATAAATTAACCATCCTTGCAGCCCTGGGTTATATCCTACCTTGTCATGGTGTATAATCTTCTTGATGATTTATTTTATTTTATTTGTTAGGATTTTATTGAGGATTTTTGTATCTATGTTCATGAGGGAGATTGGCCTGTAGTTCTCTTTTTTAGTTGCCTCTTTCCCTGCTTTTGGTTTCAGCATAATACTTGCCTCAAGGAATGATTTTGGGAGAAATGTTTCCTTTTCAATTTCACTGAAAAGTTTGAGGAATATAGCAGTTATATCTTCCATAAATTTCTTGCAGAATTCAGCTGTTTAATCATCAGGACCTGCACTTTTCTTGGTCCATAGGTTTTGTATTATATTTCATATTTCATTGGCTGTTATTGGGTTACCGAGAATTGTTATATCTTCTTGATACACTTTTGGTAATTTGTACCTTTCTATGAATCTCTCCATTTCTTCTGTCTTCTATTGTGTGAGAGTAAAATCTCTCAAAGTAGCTATTGACAATCTTCTGAAATTTTACTGTTTCTGTGGTAATTATACCCTTTTCATTCCTTATTGCTTCTATTTGAATTTTCCTGTTTTTGATGAGGTTAGCTAAGGGCTTATCAAGTTTATTTATTCTTTCAAAGAACCAGCTTTTTGATTCCTTAATTCTTTGAACTGTTTTCTTCATCCAAATTGATTTAATTTCTGCTTTATTTTTCATGATTTGTTTCAGTCTTTGGGCCTTGGGTTTGCTTTTCTTTTCCTTTTTTAGATGTTGGAGGTTTAATATTAGAGTGTTTATTTTTTCACATTCTGTTTTTCTACTGTGTGAGTTCACAAGTTTAAATGTCCCTCTGAGAACTCCTTTTATCATGTCGCATAAATTTCAATAAGTTGTGTGTGAATTTTCGTTGAATTGTAGATGATGTTCAATTTCTTGTTTAATTTCATGTGTGCCCCATTGGTTTCTGAGTATAATGTTGTTTAATTTCCATATATTTATGGGATTTTTCTGGTTTATTTTGTCACTTATGTCCCGTTTCATTGCACCATGGTCAGATCTTATGCATGGGATAATTTCTGTTGGTTTTTTTTGCATATAATTAAGCATGATCTATGGACTAGTATGTGCTTTATTTTAGAAAATGATCCATGTGCAGCTGAAAAAATGTATATTCATCTGTGCTTGGGTGGAACACTCTGTATATGTCCACTAAGTCCATTTGTTCCAAGCTCTGTTTCAGTTCTGCTACTTCTTTGCTAATTTTTTGTCTGCTTGACCTATCTTTTTGTGATAAGGAGTTGTTAAGGTCTCCTGTTAAATTATGGTATTGAATATTAGATTTTTCATGTCAATTAAGATTTGTCTTACATAGTTGTGTGCTCCCTTCCTTGGTGCATAGATATTTATGAGTGTTACCTCTTCCTCTTGAATTTTTTCCCTAACCAGTATGTAGTGGCCTTCTTTATTTTGTTTGATCCTTCTTGATTTGAGGTTGAGACTGTCTGAGAACAGGATTTCTACCCTTGCTTTTTTCTGCAATGCTGGGGCATGTAGTATTGTTTTCTGTCCTTTGACTTTCAGCCTATGAATTTCTTTATGAGTTAAGTTTGTTTCTTGTATACAGTATATTGTCAGATTTTGTTTCCTAATCCACTGTTCCAGTCTATTTCTTTTGATTAATGAATTGAATCTATTTACATTGATGGTTATAATTGAGATGTATTGACTTAGCATCAACCTGTTCTTTACCTGCTGTTGTTTACTCCTTTTTCTCCTGTTTTTAATTGTTTTCCCTATTTAGTGGGTTCCTTCTGTTCTTGTACCTGGAATTCTGATCATTTTGGTCCCTCTTTAGAACATCTTTTAGTAGTGTGTGTATTGTTGGCTTTGTCATCATGAAATTCTTTAGTTGTTCTTTGTCATGGAAATATATCTCTTCTCCATCAAACTTGAAAAAGAGTTTTGCAGGGTATAGTAGTCTGGGCTGGAATATTTTTCATAGAGGAACTGAAGTACTCATGTCCATGCTCTTCTTGCCTTCATGGTTTGTGAAGAGAAGTCTGCAGTTATTCTGATGGGTTTTCTTTTATATGTGAACTGTTTCTTTTCTCTAGCAGCTTTCAGTACATTGTTCATGTGCTGGGTTTCTGTGATCTTGACTATTATATGTCTTGGTATGTTTTTCATTGGGTTGAAATTAATTGGAGTTCTGTATGCTTTGGTTACCAGAATGTCAGATTGTGTCCTCATATTTGGGAAGTTTTCTTCTATTAATTCTGCCCATATCCTTTTTATATCATTTGTATTGACTCCTTCTTTCACATTGATGCCTATCAGTCTTGCGTTGTTCATCTTTGCCTCATCTTACTGGTGATGAGTTACTTTTTCCTGCATCCTAGTTGTTTTAAGAGATATTTTCTTACATTTTCACTAGCTGCACCAGTCTTCAAGATCTGAAACTCTGTCTTCCTTTTCTCTCAAATTGTTTTGTACACTTGTGTTTGAGATTTTAGGTTCCTCTCTATCTCTTTGCCTTTACTTTGTGTGATGTATTTCTTTCCTGTATTGCTCATTCAAGGAATCTCTCATTTTTTAATATCTCCCTTTTTAAATCAATATGTTCTTGAGAAGCAGTTATTGATTCTTTTACTACAGAGATTATTTCTAATCTGATTTCCTCTATATTTTTCTGTATTTGATTCTTTATTTCAGTTGCTATTAATTGAGAAGTTTCCTTTTTTATGTCAGAGGTTATTTCTGATTTGAGTTCCTCTATACCTTCCTGTGGTTGTTTCTTTAGTTCAGATGTTATTGATTCAGACATTTCACTGTGTGATTCCCAATTTGTTCTGTGCTAGTGTCATCTGCACTTGTTCTGGGTGGGTGTGGGGCCTGAGATTGCATTTTGCTCCTTCTCTTTGTCATTTCATGTAGCACTGTCCTCTGACCTCTGATGTAGAGTGTTGGTGCAACACTCTCCAAGCCTGGGCTTGGGCTGGGTTTGGAGGGGTCCCAAGAGCTCGGCAGAGGTTCTCACTCATGTTGCAGCCTTGAGCTGGCTCCAGAGTGGTGGAAGGGTCCGGAGAGCATGGTGAAAGGTGTCTACTGTTATTTTGAAAAATAAAAAGTCGATATATAATTTTTTTCTTTTAATTTTTTGACCAATTTTGAATGCTTATCTTTGGTATTCTGAACAAATAATTCGAAGACAACAATATGCAATGTAATAACAATTGTTGAATTTCTATTATTTATTTTAGTAAAAGTTTGGATCATTTCTAATGTTTTATTTTTTATTCTCTTTTAAAAAAAGATATTAGGCTGGGGAGATAGCTCCACAGAATAAGTGCTTGCCTGGCAAACGCGAGGTCCCGAGTTCGATCCCTGGTACTACCAAAAAATAAATAAATAAAATAATATAAAAAGATGTGGCACTTTTGTATAATAGAGTACTTCTCAGCCATAAAGAAGGGTAAACTTGAGACTTTTATAGGTAAATGGATGCAAATTGAAACCAAATTGTACGAGAAATAAATTAGACTCATCTGTGTAGACATTGTATTGTTTCCCTGGTGTGAGTAACTAAAAGAGTAAATAAAGTCTAAAATGTACAATAGATATTATGTAATGGGAAGAAATTGTTGAAAAGGAAAAAGAAACTAGGCTTAGTGAATGGGGAAAGGACAGTAGGAAAAAGGGAAAAATGCAAGTCAGTTTAATGTCTCTCAGTCCATTGTAAAGGAACGTTGTGCTAACATGGCTTGAAGAAATTTTATGCCTGTATCTTGTACCCTGAGCAAGTACTTTAAAGATAACAGAGTGCAATATGTTAAGTATCACTATTCTCCTATTATTTTGTTTTGAAATTTTGTTTTTACCTTTTTCCATAAAATAAAAAAAAACATAAAATATCTTCCAACTTATTTCTTTTGCACGTAAGTGGCCTGTTGTGCAAATAGTGGGTACTAGTACTGGATGTTGAAATAATGATTTTTCCATGATTGAATTATCTTGCCATATTTATGTAAAATCTGTTTCTAGATTTTCAGTCCTATTCTGGTGACTTCCACACCTAAATTTGGACTAGCATCATGGTGTCTCAATGTCCCCTGCTTTGAATGACATTCACAGTTGGTCATTTCCATGACTGTTTTGTTATCTTGGGTCCCTGGCATTCCCACAGGTGTTCAGTGCTGTGTGGCCAATGCATGTGAGGAATGCAGTGGAGATTATGATAGGAGCTGCGCTGAACCTGCTGCGCAACTGCATTAGTTGATGCCTTGTGCTAACTTGGCTGGATCTGCTCAGGCCGTTCCGGGCATGGGGGCCAGCCCTGGTCTGCTTCCATGCAGAAGTCCAAGGCTTCAGAGGAGCTTGATCTTCCCAGCTGTGCACTTTTGATTCTCATTCTATTTATATGTTTAGATATAAAATATTTAATGTTGACAACAAATAACTGTCATGTTTCTATTTCCTGGTTTTTGATTATAGCGTTTCATCTGTTTATATTTAATATAATTACTGGCACTCAGTGTAATATAAAGGATTTGGTGCCCAGTCTTTTGACATTTCAATATGGAATTTCAATACCTTTTTATCTCCAGAGCTGCTGAAGGTAAAACAGGCATATTTCATCCAGCTTGAGGATGCTCTGTATGTAATCATATAACGTACCTTTGCCTTTCGATTATCAGGCATCTAGGTATGTATCCTCTTCAGCTTATGTTTGAGGCTCTCAGAACTTTAGATTAATGTTTACCATCAAATTTGAAAAATTTTAAAGGGTTATCTCATTTTTTTAAGTGTTATCTTTTTTCCTTTCTGCTCCTGAGATTGAATGATCTCCATTATATAATTTGAGTTTTCTGACTCTACTTTTATAGTTTTAATCTGCTGTTCTGTCTCATTAGTGAATTTTTCATGTTTCTTAACCTTTTTAACTCCAATATTCAGATTTGGTTCTTTTACATAATTTGTATGTCCTTATTTACATTTTCAATTAGGTAAGACTTTACTGTTTTAATTTCTATTAATTCTCTAGACACACTTCCTTTCTTTGAGTCAGTTATGGCAGACGTAAAGTCTTTTTTTCAGAACTCCACCATATCTTTCCCTGAACCCTTGCAATGCTGGCCAATTGCACAGAAGTTATAATGATTACTTTATCTCTTGCACAGGGGAATTATTTTAGTTTCCTTGTGTATCACATAACTTCTTGTTGGAATGGGCAGAATTTAAATAATAAAATATGTAATATCTATGACACAGTTCCCTATCTGCCCTTCCATGTTTTTATTGTTGCTATTTTATTATCCACATTTGTTTCTTCATTCAATTACAGTTATGCAAGGAAGCGTTTGCCTTTCTTAAATGGCAAGGGGCAGAATATCCACATAACTACCACAAAGAATCCCGCCTTAACTCTCTTCCTGCTCCTTCCCATCTCAGATTCAACAAGTTGAGCAGCTCCAACTCTCACTTCTCTCCAGTTGTTAAAAAAAAAACTATTTAAATGCAAGGTTTGCAAGACCCACAGAAAGTGGCACCATTTTTAAAGGTCTCTATCAAAATCTCATTCTCTTATATTCCCTACATTCTGTTGTAAGGAGCTCATTTTAAAGTTTTGCACATTCTCTTTTGTTCCTACTGATCTGGCAGGGTTATGAAAGACATTTAAGAATTGTGGCTGATTACTTAAAACAAAGATCTTGGACACAGAGCGTTCCCATGAAGATACGCTGAATAAGGTCCACTGAATAATGGTGTTGCCACCAGGTGGAACTTTCCCATAAAACTGCAGAACAGATTAAATCTGCCAAACTTTTTGTGGAGCTGCAAAGCTGGGCTATTCTTTCCTATGACCACAGGGTTGATGGTTTTCACAGCTCCATATTTCAGAGCTCTGGTTCAGCATTACAAGGCAAGAAGATTGGAGTAGGTCAAATTAAACAAGCCAAGCCATGCGGTTAAAAATCATAATTCTACAGCTTTTCTGTAGTTGTGTACCTCAGAAGGTTGCTGGTCCTGAACCATTTTCAGAGTTGGGAAAAAGTTGATGCTAACCAGTTTTGCCTGTGCTTTACGTTACTTTCACGAACAGCTGGATTTAATGCTGTACCTATTTTGCCACTTGGAAGTTCAGCCTCCAAGCACTCAGGAGGCTGAGGCAGGTAGATTTCTGGAGTCCGAGGTCTACCTGGGCTACACAGCGAGACTTTGTCTCAACACCCACCCACATGTTTTTTTCTTTTGCTTTCTCCTACTAGGAAAGTTTATGTGTACCTTTAAAAATTAATGCATTATTGTTAACAAACATCGTCCAAGGCTCTTGCCATCACACAGCATATGACTGATAGCAGCAGGGTACCTACACACAACCTTACTTTGCAATACATTATCTTTCCAGAGGAGACGTAGAAAGTAAGTCCTCAAGCCATTGATTGCTCTTTCTCTGCATAATCGATTTCTATCTGACTTCTAGAAAACATCTAAAGAGTAGATAGATTTCTCTGGGATGATGTTACCTGTGTTTCGCAATAGAAAGGGGTGTGACAAAAGCTTGTGTCTTACAGAGGCAAAAACAGCAGTGAGCGCTGTTGAGGAGGGTGGGACAGCCCAGGGTGACCTGGGAGCAAACTCCACAGAATGTCTTTGATTCTCCTGTTGGGATTTATTTGTGCTGTTGATAGACTCTTCAGTAAAGATGGTAAGAGGGGTACATATAAGGAATAAAGCTGATAAAACACTTTTAAGTAAAGTATAGAAAAAGTTTAACAGAAATTTGAGAGAAATCTGGTTTTGCATTTTGCTGGGATGCCAGATTTTTGGGGCAGAGGCAAGCCCTCTAGGTCAGAAAGCTGTAAAAGAAACATCATGAGCTCATTTGGTTTTGTGTTAATTCATTTTCACTGAGTTTAGCAGGTATTTCAAAAGGCCCATAAAGTGTTTTCATAATATATTGCAATGTTAGTGACAAGATTACTCATAATTTATTTTCTGTTACAGAGAGTTCATTTTTTAAAAATAGATTTAAGAAGTTAACACATAGAGAAATGATAGTCTTTGAAAATGTGATCACTGGGTCAATGAAACATGTTGCGAGCACTACGTCTGTTTCTTATTTTATTTTGTCCTCAGACAGCCACTCACACTCCTGAATATCACTCCAAATACAATGATATTAAGCTGAATTTTGAGCTGTACTGCAGCTCGAACAAGGGAAATGAGGTAAATAGCAGCAGCGCTTAAACACGTGCGACCCGGAAGTGTTAGATGAGGATAGAGCGGGGCCCGTGCAGTCCCTCTGCAATATTATTCCGCCTCGTGCCTCCCCTCCAGCACCTCTGCTGACTGTTGAGCAGCCTCGCAGGGCGGCCAGGCAACAGTGGGCACCACTCTACTGCAGATCAGGAGGTAAATACGGTGCACCTGTACCTCTGCTACCAGCCTGGGGCTCAAGAATCTGCTGAAATCTGCTCCTTGAGGAGTTAGTCAGAGTCCCCCAGATGTAGGAGGAAGATATATTTAAGAAGCTTCATGAATATACAGTCCATCAAAATGAGAATGAACAAAATTTTGTGCATTGAGAATTAAGTTTGCTCTAGATAGAGCCAAAGCAGACACACACGGCAACCAAGCAACCCAGGAGCAAAATGCCCTCACAGAACAGAAGAGAAGAGCATGGTAAGGAATCTGCACAGTATCCAGGAGCAAGGCTCATCAAGGGATGCAGAAATGGGGTCACTGGACCATGGTACGGTCCTAAACCCTGACAATTCACGAGTTCAGCTATCATGAATATAAGGATGTTGTAGACAGCTTTCCATCACGGTGACAATATATGTGAGATCAGTTTAAAAGAAAGAAAAGTGTATTTTCAGTCATGCTTTTGTAGACTGCAGTTGATTTTGTGTTCTCGTGGCTTTGGAGCTTGTGATGGTTCAGTACATCATGCTGGGTGTGCAAGGCCAGGGAGAGCGGATCCCCTCATTGTAAGCTAGAAGCAACCGAGAGGAAGGGTCACCATGCGGACATTGCCTGCAGGCCACACCTCCAATGACATAACTTTCTGCCTCTGGGCTCCGCCTTCTGGGGCATCCACCACTGTCAGTAGCCATAGGCTGCAAGCCAGCTTTCAATGCCAGGTGTGTGGGGAACACTGACGATCTTAACCATAACAAAGCTGGATAAAGGTAAAACTCAGATTAATCAAAAATGGAGGAAACAGGTGTATATAGAAATGGGTAGTGGAAGGAGAAGGAAAAAAATCATTTCATGGGCTGGTGAGATAGCTCAGCGGCCTGAAGCACCTGCTTAGGCAAGCTTAGGCAAGCTTGCAGGGACGGTGGTTTGATCCCTGGCACTACATGCCACACTAGCTCCACCCCAGGGCAGGCTGAGCCAGCCACAAAAGAAAAAGAAAAAAGAAAAAAAGAGACCATTTCAGATATAGTGTAGCACAATATCCACTAAGTTTCAATTTAAGCTGAAAATCCAAACAACAAACTGGAGACACTGCTGCCACAACAACCAAAGACAGCTAAAGAATCTGGGGGTGAGGGCAACATTCAGGCCACATGTCCCTGCTCCAGAGACTATCCCATAAGCCATCCCCGTGTCAGGCTTGTATGACCAGCGGTGAACTAAAGACCAACTTCCCTAGCAAGTGACACAGAGCATCCGTGAGGCCTCTCGCCCCAAAGATGCACTTGGCTCCAAGAAGCTGAGACCAAGAACCACAGCACCTTCTGCATCCCCAGGAAAGATTCTACTGCGGTATTTTTCCTCTGAAAACTTCCCACATGGGGTCTCAGTAATAATCTTACCTTTTAACTTATTTCAAATTAAACTCTTTGACTCCAAGATTCATCTCTATAGCTTTTTGGCTTAGAGGGAGCAAATGCTTTCCACTTGAGAATACAAGTTGGTTTGGCACAACAATGAGGCTGAAAAAAGTGGCTCAGGAACAGACCCGAAGCCGTGGAGGGAGTGCTCAGGAGGACGCTTGCTTCCACACCTGTGCTCCAGCCCGTGTCTTCCTTCCTTTCTCCCCTCCTCACTGTCTCACTTACTTACTGTACTCTTTCACTCTTCCTTTTTCTCTGTCTCTTGTGCAAAGAGAGAGAGAGCTTAAAAGCTAATTAATGGAATCTTTAACGTTTTGGAACCATACATCCCTCTAAAAATATTATAGAAACCATTCATTTTATGCCAAGAAAATGTGTATACATTATATGAAACCACATATATACACACTTGCATATATATTATATATATTTATATGTGAAGTGTGATCACAACAATATGGTGACTGTTTACATAAAAATAAAAATTTGTTATAGTGAGACACATTGACATCAGTCCTTCCCGAAACACACCCGTCGCTTCACGCAAGGGGATCCCATTGTCCCTGTCACTTCCTCAAGCGATTCTGGATGTTCTCTTTTATCTTTTATCAGTGTCTTCTCCATGGTTACCTCAGTGTCTCAGATGGATTGAAAATCTTTACCAAACTTTGATTAAGACAAGAACATTCTGGCATATTCCTTGGACCGGGGACCATGACTCTTGACCATGTAAAAATGACCATGAAAGATAAGTGTTTTGCATCAATTGCCAGGCACGGCATCAGAAGACACTCTCAGAAGGGGAATTCTAGAGCTGTTTCAGTAACTAGCCACAATGATGAGACGATGTACTCAAAAGGAGGGGAACATTTTGAAGGGAAATTCATGGCGATGTGTCTTATATAGAACGCATTTGTTTCACATTCACTGTGTTGCTTGATCATACCGTATAGATGTATTTATCATTGCCATAAAATATTCCATAGAACTGTAGTACATTCAAATTCTACTCCATAAGTATGAAGTTTCCAGTGGATACTTCATGAAATAGCTCTGCTAGCACCTCTTAGCATCTGTGTAGGGAAAAAATAAGGAAGATTATTTTTTCATATCTCTATTTTATGTGATGAAATATAAATGGAATTTAGCTTAGTAGGTTGGAAACTTTTGATGACTGAATAAGCATTTATTGAGCATTTTCTTAGAGCCTGTGTTAGACTGCATACACAGATTACTAGAATACTGATGATGGTAAAACACAGCCATCAACTCGAAGAAGCACTGGCCTCATGGGAGCTGAGGCAAGGGTGAGCCATAGCGCTTGTCACTCGGCATCGAGTCCTTGCATGCAATGCACTCCTGTGTGTACAGGCAGTGCTTTCATAGGACCATGATGCCAATCACTGGCTCTTTTGTCATAGTTTTTTGGGGGTGGTGTTAGGGATTGAACTCAGGACCTTGTGCTTTCCAGGCAAGCACTCATTGGACTGAGCCATCTCCCCAGCCTCCGCTATACAATTTTAAAGTCTGTTGGGAGCAGTGCAAGCAGCAGCTCGGGATCCCTGGGTAACAATGTAACAGCTTGGCGCTCCTTGTGGGTTCCGCGTTGGTATGTTCGGAATAACAGGAAGTAGAGTGTGGCCCTGCCCTGTCTGTCGATCCGGAATGAGGGGGCTGCCTGGCAACAGAGCGGGATTGGCTGTATGCTAATATGTGACTGCTGATGATTGGCTTAGCTATACTATATAAGCTGCTGTGCTTCCGCAATAAAGTGAGATCTCCCCTTCTACGAAGAAGGCAAGGTGTGTCTGAGTTTTCCTTTCTGCGCCGACAACTGGTGGCCCGTACGGGGACTAGAAGTGTTTTGGCCGGACCAGGAAGGGAAAAGGGCTGCTGCATCTTCCTTGCTGGCGAGGCAGTTTGCTGCAGCTCTGAATGTCAGGACTCACCTTGGGTAAGCACCCCCGGTATTGAGGGGTGGGTGGTGGACGCACCACAGGTCAGCTCCGGGTAAGAGGGCTGGGTCAGCTCTGGATAAGAGGGCTGGGAAGGTCAGCTCTGGATAAGAGAGCTGGGACTGCCCTAAAGAGGCAGGGACTGCCGTGAATAGGCAGGGACACCAGGAACTGGTGGATGCCATATAGTGGTGAAATAGAAATTAAAACAGAACAATGGGTGCTGCATCAAGCCCAATTTTTTAGGCTCTAAAGGAGCTGCTGTATGCAAAAAAGCTCAAGTTGAGCAAAAGAACCTTGGAGAAATTTCTTGAAGAGTGTGATATTGTAGCTCCCTGGTTCGCGGTGTCCGGAAGTCTCACGGTACCATCCTGGGACAAACTAGGAAGAGATTTAGATTTAGCTCATGAACAAGGGACACTAAGGG
>PVKA01026377.1:0-31789 GCA_004027165.1 Ctenomys sociabilis | reverse complement strand
AAATACTAAAGACTAAAATAAGAAAAAAAAATCTTACAATATCTAGCAGAGCATTGCCAGAAAATAAACATTTTCTGTTCATAAAGTAACAACAGTACAAAACTGATGACAGTAAAAAAAATCAAGTCTAAACAGAGTATTACCAGTCATGTTAGCAGTACTAATTAAGGGTTTTTTGTTTGTTTGTTTTTTGACAAAACCAAGAATTGAACTCAGGCCCTTACACTTGCCAGGCAAGCACTTATTCTACTGAGCTATCTCCCCAGTCCCTAGCAGTATTAATTAAATTTGTAATGGAATTATTTTATGTGGTAATAAAAAAGGTTTCAATAAATAGTAATAAATGACTGACAATCTAAACAAAAATCTAGATTCTCATATCATAGATAATAATAAAATTCTAACTGAATATAAAAATAAATTGAACTTTTAAATATAAAAAGGACCTGGTAATTCATAAGCTCAACTGACAATGAGAAATGTAGAGAATTGGTTCTACATGGTCAATATTGGCTCACATGGGAAAATATAAAGAAAATGAAGTTATTTCTAAAGGTAAAATCAACAGTGCACAGAAATACAGCTCTCAGGCTGGGAGATAGCTCAGAGGTCTAAGCACCTGCTGGCAAGCACAAGGATCCAGGTTTGATCCATAGTACCACATGTTATGCTGGCCCTAGAACCCTGGTGTGGTGGTACATGCATGTAATCCCAGTGTCGGAGAAGCTGACACAGGATCACTACAAGTCTGAGATTACTCTGTGAAACCCAGCACAAAAGAAAAAGAGAGACAAGAGAAACAGAGAGAGAGAGAAAGAGAGAGAGCGAAATATAGCCCCCATCTGCAGAAAATGCTTAGGAGCCGGGCGTGGTGGCGCATGCCTGTAATCCCAGCACTAGGGAGGCTGAGGCAGGAGGATTGTTGTGAGTTCGAGACCAGCCTGAGCTACAAAGTGAGCTTAAGGCCAGCCTGAACTGCACAGTGAGACCCTGTCTCAAAAAGGACAAAAAAAAAAGAAAGAAAATGCTTAGGGACTTTAATAAGGAGATATAAAATAAGTCATAAAAATAATATATAGTTAATATAAAATAAAACCTAAAGAACTGAAAATAGAAAACTGCACACAGAAAGACCTTCAGCCTATTAGTATTTATAACTTACAAACAACAGTTGAGATCTTAGTGTACTATATACAGTTAATAGATATTTAGCCAACTATGTAAAAGAAACAGAATGTATCTTGTGGAGGGCAGTGGTGGTCTAAGCCTTCTAGAACTTGCTGCTAAAAGAAAATTGTCACTAGATTAAACGTCCATCAATAGAGAACTATAGACAGGAAAGTAACACCTTGTAAAAATATAAAGCTCTGTATATACTAACGTTGGGTAAGTATAAAAGGTGGAGAACTGTGTGTATGTTATGGTATCTTTTACATAAAAATGAATAAAGTGTAATAAGACAATTTTCCTTAGCTTGCATATTTATAAAGAAATCAAAAGGATTTAAAAACAACATTAAAAACGTTTTAAAATTTGGAAGAAATTCTGTCAACATACACACTCCTTGTTAAAACTTACTACTAATTACACAAATGCAAGCCAAAATACCCACTTAGAGAAAAATACCAGTATAGTGGAACATTCAAACATTATGGATGACAATACTTTGGACATACTGACTAATATATTACCAAATACTCTCCAAAGCAAGATAAAGTTTTGTGCACAGATTCTATAAGCTTATATTCTATAAAGCAACAGAGGACAAGAAGGTCCTCTCCATGGAAAATAACAGGTATAGTGGACAGTTCCTAGAAAATTATGCAACCATTTTAAAAGTAGTGAGTAGAAAAGCATGACAAAATTATTTATGCTGGCATCTCACTGTAAGACAAAACTTCAGAAGGTATAATTTACATACCTTACTATTGTCATATCTTAGTAGATACAAATACAGTTTTAAAATAATTTTAATTGAAACTATGAACCAAAGCTGTATTTCAGGAGTCTACTAATTAAATAGCGTGAGAGCAAAAGTCTCAAGTGTTTTATGGTTTAAAAAAAAAAAAAAAAAAAATCCAAGCATCCTCCTACCACGTTCTCTTTTACTGGTTACAGAAAAACTTCATTTCCTTGTTATTCAATGGCAGAAGCCAGGAAGTGGAAAAATTAAAGAAAAAGCAAACACTGGGCAAACTTTATACCAAACGCGGAGCTCGAAGCGAACCCACTCACCCAGCCCGGTTAACCGGGCCCTCCCCGCGGGAGAAACACCCCGCAGACGCCCACCGGGGCCGCGCGTCGCCCCTCCCGCCCCGCGCGAGAGCGAGGCCCGGCGCCGGCGCAGGCGCAGTGGCCGCACGGCAGCTCCTAGCCCAGGGCATCCTGGGAATTGCCCTTTCCGGAAGAACTGGCTTGGCGTCCGGCGCTAGGCTGGTGTTCCAGACACAGGGCCAGGCCTAGGCCCAGGCCGGTGTTCCAGAACCTCCCTGGATAGGCCGGTAGCCGCGGCAATACTTTGATAACAGCGGAGGGCGCAGCGGGCTGCGCGCCGAGGTGCCCGGTTCACCGCGAAGCGAGCCCCGGAGCTGCAGGACGTGGCTGCGCCGCCTCCTTGACCCGGAGCGGAACTGCTTACGGAGCGACCGCGGAGGCCGGACGAGGTTAACCGGGTCATTTAACTGCCTCAGGTGATGAGTCAACAACCTAATAAGCTGATTTGAGGCCCACAGCCCTTTGTGGTCGTGCTACAGACCAGTTTTCTGTGGATGACTGGTGTGGCTCGAGGGGTGCGGCAGTGACTGCCCTTGATAGAAAAGCGATTACCCGTGCTCTTAGGACAGCCTGTTTCCTGTGAAACCTTCAAGTTACAGCTTCTTTCTCCTGCATACGTCTCAAGAGAAAGGCTTTCACATGAAAGTGTCTCTTGGTAACAGCGATATGGGCGTCTCTGCCCACCTGCAGGCTTGCAAGGCAGGAACCACACGATTTTTTACCAGCAATACTCACAGTTCGGTGGTATTGCAAGGCTTTGATCAGCTAAGAATAGAAGGGTTGCTTTGCGATGTGACCCTCGTACCAGGTGATGGAGATGAAATCTTCCCTGTTCACCGAGCTATGATGGCGTCTGCCAGTGATTATTTCAAAGCAATGTTCACAGGAGGGATGAAAGAACAAGATTTAATGTGCATTAAGCTTCATGGGGTAAACAAAGTTGGTCTGAAGAAAATAATTGATTTTATATATACTGCAAAACTTTCTCTTAATATGGACAATCTTCAGGACACACTAGAAGCTGCCAGCTTTTTACAAATTTTACCTGTTTTGGACTTCTGCAAAGTATTTCTTATATCAGGAGTCTCCTTGGATAACTGTGTTGAGGTTGGACGAATTGCTAACACCTATAATCTCATAGAAGTAGATAAATATGTTAATAATTTCATCCTGAAGAACTTTCCTGCTTTATTGAGTACTGGAGAATTTCTAAAGCTTCCTTTTGAACGGCTTGCCTTTGTGCTTTCCAGTAATAGTCTTAAGCACTGTACTGAACTTGAGCTCTTCAAGGCTGCCTGCCGTTGGCTGAGATTAGAAGACCCGCGGATGGATTATGCTGCAAAATTAATGAAGAATATTCGATTTCCATTGATGACACCACAAGACCTCATCAATTACGTGCAGACAGTCGATTTCATGAGAACAGACAATACCTGTGTGAATTTGCTTTTGGAAGCTAGCAATTACCAAATGATGCCTTACATGCAGCCAGTGATGCAGTCAGACAGAACTGCCATTCGATCTGATTCTACTCATTTGGTTACATTAGGAGGAGTTTTGAGGCAGCAGCTGGTTGTCAGCAAAGAATTACGGATGTATGATGAAAGAGCTCAAGAGTGGAGAGCCTTAGCCCCTATGGATGCTCCTCGTTACCAGCATGGCATTGCTGTCATCGGGAACTTCCTTTATGTCGTTGGTGGTCAGAGTAATTATGATACAAAAGGAAAAACTGCTGTTGATACAGTTTTCAGATTTGATCCTCGATATAATAAATGGATGCAGGTAGCATCATTGAATGAAAAGCGCACATTCTTTCACTTGAGTGCCCTCAAAGGACATTTATATGCAGTTGGTGGGCGCAGTGCAGCTGGTGAACTGGCCACAGTAGAGTGTTATAACCCTAGAATGAATGAATGGAGCTATGTTGCAAAAATGAGTGAACCCCACTATGGCCATGCTGGAACAGTGTATGGAGGCTTAATGTATATTTCAGGAGGAATTACCCATGACACTTTCCAAAATGAGCTTATGTGTTTTGATCCGGATACAGACAAATGGACACAGAAGGCCCCGATGACTACAGTCAGAGGTCTGCATTGCATGTGTACAGTTGGAGATAAGCTCTATGTCATTGGTGGCAACCATTTCAGAGGAACAAGTGATTATGATGATGTTCTAAGCTGTGAATACTATTCGCCAACCCTTGACCAGTGGACACCAATTGCTGCTATGTTAAGAGGTCAGAGTGATGTTGGAGTTGCTGTCTTTGAAAACAAAATCTATGTTGTTGGTGGATACTCATGGAATAACCGTTGTATGGTAGAAATTGTCCAGAAGTATGACCCAGAAAAAGATGAGTGGCACAAAGTTTTTGATCTGCCAGAGTCACTTGGTGGCATTCGAGCTTGTACCCTCACTGTTTTTCCACCTGAAGAAAACCCTGGATCACCTTCTAGAGAATCTCCTCTTTCAGCACCTTCAGATCATTCATAGGTTTGTAGTGTGTCTTGGATAATTTCATAATTCCCTTCAGTTGTATCTTACAGTGATTGATACAGTTATTACACAAAATGGTAACATGTTATTTGTCTTATTTGTCTTAGTATGTTTAGTAAATGTGTAACAAGTGTATTCTGAAAATATATTCAACATATTCAGCTATTTTAATGGAAAAAATATGTAGAAAAATGTTTTAAGTTAGATATCTTTTTGTAGTGTTACATAGCAAAGTTGTAGGTGACAATAGTAAGTGTATAGTTGTATCTGTGCTTCAAAGTTGAAAATTTTTATCTGACTAAAAAGCATTGAAGGAGGATATCTACTCTAATCTGAAAAAATAAAAGGTTATCAAGTATTATTAGCTACTTCCCTCTTTGCCTAAAATGTTCCTTATATCTGTCAACTCTTGTGATTGTGTGGCTACACTTAGAATAACCCAGTGTCAGGATATGCAGTTGAGAGAGAAAAGGAGAAATATATATGCATAGTACAAATGCACACACATATACTTGTGTGTAAGTATATATAAAATTTTAAAATTGATTAGCATTATAACTATAGTAAAGTTTTCAGTTTCTTTCTCCCATAGAATAGCTGTTTATAACTCAGTATCAAAAAATAAATGTCCATACAGTCATGTAGAATTCAGATAGCTAGGGGCTGTAGTACTTTAAGTGGACAGCCAGATTTGTCTGTGATGAAATTGTTTAGTCAGATAAACCTTAACATTATTTTTTTCTGCTTGTAACATTACTTTTTTTTCTGCTTATTTTCTGCAGGACTTTTTCTACAGGTTATTTAGCAAAGTGCAAATTTTAGAGAATTATTTTTGCTCAATGACTTTAATTTTGCCTTTTTTTGACCCTTTTGTGTAGCAACATTTATGGAAAAGGCAAAAAATATTCTGAGCAAAGCTGTAGGATTTTAAGCTCAGTCTCCCAACTTAAACATCCTGACATGATTATTTTGTACTTGGAGTTGATTGCCCTGGTGCTGCTGCAGCCCACATATATTCTGAGCTATGTTATCTGCCTCAAGATTTTAAACTGAGCAAACGAGATATACTCTCTTCTGTATCAAATCAGAAAAATGTCCTTTCTGCCATGTCTCAAGGTCAGGACCAACTCAGACTCCCTAAGAAGCCTGCTACAGAAAGCTTGTAACAATCTTTGTCTTGCATGTAGATCTTCAGCTTTTGTCAATACAGAGGGCACACGTACTGGTTGAGAATTACATGGGGGAAATTTTATGGTGACCCTACCACCAAATGAAAATTATATGAGACCTGTGTAACAACCAGTTCTGATGAGGTGCTTTCATGGAGTACTTGCCTGAAGAGAGAAATGTATTTGCATCCTTGTATCTGGGAGATTTTCAGAGTGTAAATCAAGAACTCTGTCTATCCACAATCCCATAATAAAACTCAGGAACCAAGACAAAAGGAACTGGCTTCTAGGGATCTGAACCTTACTGCCCATACAAGTGTTGATTCATTTTAATGCTTTTTATGGTTTCTGCATTGGCAGATATTTTCATACTTTCTATGTTTTTTTAGTGGTTCACTTTTTTTATTACTAAAAATAATACATTTAGAAAATAGAAAAAAATAAATTGCTGTTAACTTTGTTTATTGGATAAGCAAGAAATGACATTCCAATCATTCTTTAATTATTAATGAGACTGAATATTTATGTATTTACGGTAGCCATATTTCCTCCTTGGTCAAGTGTTCATATCCTTTGCCCTTGTGATACCTACTGGAGTTATATTGTTTTTCATATAAAGTTAAAGGACCTGTTTATATAATAAATATAATTTAATTGACGCTTGCTTTGATTTTTTTTTTTTTTTCTCGATCTATTATGGTTTTGTAGATGCAGGACCATTCAGTTAAGTTTGAGATCAGGTTTGTGCATCTTTTTGTATTTCAGTTTTGGAATTAACTACACTATGGAAGGCCTTATAAAGATGGAAATTATAAGGGGCTTAGAAATAACTACAAAGATTTATTTTTATATGTCAAAGATAACAGATAAAAATCAGATAACAAAAATGTAACAAATCCAACTTTTAAAGATGGAAACTAATTTTTTGTTTGTTTGTTTGTTTGTTTGGTGACAGGGTCTTGCTATGCAGTTTGAGCTGTCCTTGAGCTCATTTTGTAGCTCAGACTAGTCATAAACTTGCCACAGTCCTCCTGCCGCAGCCTGCCAACTGCTAGGATTTTAGGCATGTGTCACCATGCCCAGCTTTTTTCAATTTTTAAATCTGTAGATATTAGAAAATAATTTCTAAAGTGCTTTTCCCTAATTACCAGTGCATATGCAGTAAAAAAAAAAAAAAAAGTTTTACATAGCAAATGCAGATATGTTCCCCCCACACACACGAGCTAACAGTATGCTTTGTAGTTTGCCTTCACAGCATAGGTATTTGATCATGTTTGTATGTGTCTGCTTTGCATTTAAAATACTGTTCATTCTCATTATAAAAACAAAATGTTTTTTATCTATATATATAGAGAGAGAGATAAGTATATATAAATAAATAAATAAATATATATATATATATATATATATGAATAGTTATACTTTTTTAAGCTCTTGAAACTGTTCCTAGGAATGTGGGACATGCATTTCCAGCAGAGCTTAATTCAGTGATTACCTCAAAGAGAATCTGCAGTTCTATTTTTAATTTTAAAAAAAGAATGGCAAGATTTTTCTTTATTGGGCATATGTATTTCTTACATACAGATCATTTGTTTCTAGCTTACTTTAACCATTCTATTTCCTGTAAATAATTTCCATTTTATTCACAGCATGATTAATCAGATATGTCCTTTTTTTTTTTAAGTTTTGGCCTTTTGGTAATAACTGCCATTTTTTCATTTTATTGGTGTGTTCCATTATTTGATATATATTTAAATGGTTGAATAAGGGTTACAGTAAAAGACTTAGGTGTTAAGGATAATTTCACATACTACAGAAGTTCTATTCTGGAGTTGTGAAGCTGATGTTATGTTCACTAACCACAATTTAGTACAATAACCAAATACTGGAGAACACACTGCTGTTTCTGAGCCACTGCTTTGTAGAATTTAATGTTATTCTGTCACCTAGTGGTTGAAATTGAAAGTGCTTGTTTAGTTAGATTTCAAGAAAATGTGATCTCATGTAAACAAAGCAACAATAACAAAAATCAAAAAAAATTTTTGTAGGACATGTGAAAATGAAGCTATCATTATCAATTATACACACTTAAGGAAAAGAAAAACTTGTAAATTTTTATTACTAAATTTATTGAGACACCATAAGATTAACACAAGTTACCTTCAGCCTCTACAATTTCAAGAGATGCTCAGAGTGGTGGTACAAGCTTCCAGACAGTTATTAATATGGCAGACCTCTGCTTGGGCAACCCTGGTCATTAAGATCCAGCACATTGCTTTTTAATTTGTTCTGTAAAAACCAGGAATATAGTGGGTTTTCCTCTGGGGTTTCCCATATGAGGATAACACCATGTGTTGAAAACAACACTTTTTCTGCGGTATGTATCCATTTTTTTTGCAGATCCTACAAATATAAAAACCTATGGTAACTTGGTGTGTACTATGTCAAATAATCAGAACAGCATGCCTGTAATCTCAGCACTGTGGGAGGATTGAAAGTTTAAGGCCTGTCTAGGCAGTTTAGTGAGACCCTGTCTCAAAACTTAAAAAGTAAAATAAGGGTTGGGATGTAGCTAAGTGCAAAGGCCCTGGGTTTCCTTCCCAGTTACCTCCACATACTCACGTGGTGGGAACCACTCAAGTTGCTTTGACATATTTATTAATTCATATAACTTGAATAGAAAATATGCAACATTCCATGCAGATTCCAAGCATTAAGAGGTACTACTGCCGCTTTTTTGTGTGCATGTTCCCTGAGCTGTTATTTTTATTTTTTAGCAGAAAATGTTATCACAAAAATAGTATTAAATCTATGAATCACACAATGGATGTAGTATGCAGTATATGCAAATATAAATAAATAGGACAACCTCAAAATATTCTAAAAGCTTTTTATGTTTATTTGCCTATGTAGCTGTATCAAGTCATTCATGCTATAGTCTTGTAACTTTCACCCATTCCAAGAGACTGTATAAAGAATACATATGGGTAATACGGACCAACTGATCGTGAGTTGTATTTTTTTTTCTTAGTACTGTGCATAAACTCGAAGTATTTCTTGGGTACATCAACAATAAGAGTGGCACATACTATCCATTTTCTTCTCAAAATAGTGTATCAGAGCAAAATATTCTTAAAAATTGCACATTCTTCCTCAGGATAGATGAGACTGAAAATTGGCTGTCTCTTAATAATGCCTCCTAAAAAGATCCAGAGTGCACACTGTCCCCTATCTTCTACCTAAAATGAAGGAATATGATTAGTTTTCATGCTGTCTGAACAAGATGAGTATAAAGGTGATGACAATAGCTATGTGACCTTCCCGTGGTTCACTGTATTCACCCCCTTCTTAGTCTAAGGCCACAGAATATGACTTGTTCTTTACTATCACCTAGAAAGCTGTAATATAATAGAGACTTAAAACCTCTGATAACAAATTTTTCATTCTTTGCCTCATTTTACCCAGTTGGCAGAGTACATGTTTATATAAGTAGGGGGCAGTTTTGATTTCTGTTGTTTGAAACTTTATCTTAGTTGGGGAATATCCATTATCACTCAGAAGTCAGAACATTGAGCCAGGAATTAGTAACCCATGAACATTTAACATTTAATCATGAACTAGAATATAGCTAACATGAAATCATAATATGAGTCAATAGAATATTTATATTAGTCAATGTTTACTTCCATTTTTTGTGAATTTCTTTAGATCAGAAAGTCACATGCAGATTTTACCAAACCTTTCATATATCATCTTCTGTAAGTATCACTTAAGCTCAAAGATTAGGGAGTGTTTTCTACCTTTTTGGATCTCTAGTACTTTATCTAGCAATGGGAATAGGTTATGAATTCTGTTAAAATGTCCATTTTGTTCACCACATAGACTACGATATCTACTCCTCATTTATGCTTACAACTTGTCTGTTAATTAGTTCAGCCATATGCAGCAAATTGGTGCCTATCATTTGAGAATGTTTCCATGCAGCATGGAAAGCAGCTCAATATCAAGGAAATGCCTTTCAACTTAGCTTCCAAGCTCAGTGTATAAAAGTGGATTTTCGATATACTGTTGCGAACTTCCACTGATCAAATCCCCCATGTGAGATTCTGCCTTGTGAAGGTATGTTTCTGCAGAAAAGACAGGGAAATTCTGTCAGGATCTAGGGAGCAATCAGAATTACAGTATTGAAGGTAACCTAAGACTACTGGAGTGTTTACCATGCAGAGGAAAGGGGACTTCAATTCAGGAGAATAACAAATTGGAAGCATTTGACATAGCTACTGGCCAATTCTGAACTATAAGTTGAAAAACTTAAAATATTTGATCATTCCATGGGTTCATAATCTCTCTTCCCTAGGGTAGTAATTATTTCAATGATGTTGCTGGACCAAAAGCATTCTGTTTGAAGAAATGTCAGTTTTTTAAATCTTTAATCATGGATTAATCCTCTATGATTGGATGTGGTATTCAGTACAAGAAAAACTGCACAACCCACCTACTCCTATACTACATTCATGCAGAGAAATACTGCTTAAATTTCCTCCTCTAGCCTTTACTGTCTTGCAGTTCCATCACTGGCTTTGGATCAAAGAAATAAATCATCTCAGAAATACTATAGTTGAACTCTTAAAAACAGCTTCATTCATTTTTTAAGAATGACTTAATATTTTAGACTTATACCAGAGCCCCAGCAGTTCACCTCTCCTCCACAAATCAAGTGTTTAAGTTGTAAAAAATGATTTTATGAATTTTCTGCCTAGAAATGAAGGTTATTCATAAACTAAAAGAAAATTTGATACCTTCCCTTGATCCTCCTATTCTTGCCTGCACTAGCTGAGCTACATGCTGTTAAAGCAGCAGCCCTCCTCTCCAACCTGGATGCAAAGCTTCACTAGTAGTGTTTCAGGCAGCATATTCCATGACCAGGTTCTCTTGTTTATTCCCACTTGTGAACATGCTATGATATTCATAACAGACCTACAACATTATTTTAAAGGGACTGCTTATTAAATGCCAGCTCTCTCAGTCTTTGAGTAGTTGTTACTTTCTTCTAATTACTGTTCTACTTCCACTATTTTCCTGGAACTTCCAAAATAAATACCATTTCATAGTAAATATTTCAAACACTATCCCAGAGCTGACATCCCCTTACCATGTTGCTTCCTTGTAACTATTCAGTTCAGTGCAAACCCTACACACACAAAAATCACTTTCCTACTCCTCCCTCCATATTTCTAAATGCAGGACAGGTGCTCCCCGTGTTGCACAAGAAACCTGATTTGTAGGAGTCTGTACCTATTGGACTTCATTACAATTCCAGCAAAGAAGGAAGTATGCAGGTTTTCAGTGGTAAAAACAACCTTTAAGCCCCATTTGTACTGTTAGTGTTAAAAAACGACATCAGAGAGTAAATGACAGTTGCTTCTAGTTCTTACTGGAGCAGAATCAGAACTGCTGATCAGTGTGCTTCTCTGGTTTGATTTGTAGTTTTCTGGAGGTGTAATCTAGAACTTGTGTGTAAGACATTCCCAAAATTCAGCAAGCACCATAGCTTTTTATGCTTCACTTTGGTCATCAGTTTCATACTCAGCTGAAACAACCCTCTGAGTATCCTCCTTGAGTACCATGATTATTTCCTATTGGGTCCACTACCCTATTTTCTGCACAACTAACCCCCAACCCAGTTTTTAAAGACCAGCTAAAAGAGTCTTTCTAATGTATATTTGGTTATATCAATGCACCACTTAAAACATTTTAATATCCTAATGATTGTTTATGTGAATTACAATCCTCTAATAGCTTCCACAGTCTTTTATAGTGCATCCTGCGCTTCCCACTCCAATTAGGGACAAGGACAGGGATCTAGATGGCATGAGATTGTCCATCTAAACTGGGAGCTATAAACACCCTCAGCAGAGCCAGGTTTCACTCTACTTCCACCTCTACTCGTTGTACCACTCAGAACTATCACTTGGAGTAAGGAGCAGTAGCCTCATAACCACAGGGATGATGGGCTGGAATCACTATGCAGTGCCATCTGGAAACAGGCAAATTTTTTACACTTCTGAAGCTAGAGTGAGGCTGGGGAGTTAGCTAGAGTGTGACTGTGGCCATTTCTTAAACCTTCCTACATACTGATTGCTGAGTTGCAGTGGTCAAGCCCCACTGAAGCCCTGCCAGTCATAGACAGCATGGAGAGACAAGTGTCAAGTCCTGCAAACACATCTGGATTCAGTGGGTTAAGAAGTGTAGGAGCTCTTCACATCTGTTCAGATGTTTCTATATTCCAATCCTACTTGGAGAAGAATGCAACAGACACATAACACTCACTTTTTCAGAATACCAAGGTACACATCTAGAACTTTGAAGAAAGTAAAAGAATTATTAGCAACTGGAGAACATGATATGAGAAGAGAGATCTTTCTAGTGTTTTCTGAAACAGGACAGTGCTAAAAGCATGGAGCTACCAACTGATCAAGCACTTCAAACTGAAAGAGAAAAGACTGAAGTAAACGCTGAGAGCAGAATTCTCCCACTGAGAAATGGCCAACATCAGCAAGCCCAACACGAATGACAGAGACCACATCAGCCTGCAGAGTACTAGAAGGGTGAAAGACTATTCTAAAACCTGCTGAAACCTTATTTTCTCCCTAGGATCCGACCCATCATAGCACAAGGAAAATTATTAGTAGAGCAATGCAACCCAGAGGATATTTAAAACTCTACCCATAATTGAGCCTCTTTACAAACCAAACACTATGAAGACAATATTTGCACACAGGTGTCATTCCTGTACATTTAAAAGTGAAGAAGGGCCTTCCCAGGATAGCAGATACTCATTTAACTTACTTAATTGAAAAGATAGTATCAGTGGGCCAACTCTCATTCCTACTTTCCAGTTGGTACGTTTTTCACTAAGTAGGCATATTTAGAATTTAGGACACCTCTTGAGGATCAGGGTCTACACAAAGAAAGATCAAACTAACATACATTAAAACCAGCTATTAATATGAGTAGCAGAAAAGCTCTTATGTAGCAGCCTATGAAAGTCAGAAAGCTGGTAGTAATGGAGTCCCCCTAAAATAGAGATAAAGAAATACATTTCTTTTCTCAGTACTGAGGACAGTCCCAGTTTCTGGGACTACACAGCTCCATCCACAGCTTTTTTCATATTTTTTTAAAAAATACAAAATAGTGATTAAAAAAAAAATGATTAGAAAACAATACAAAATTTCACTGAACAAATTAATAGGAATTCAATGGTAGTTGCTGTATTGCGTGATGTTCAAATTAGTTGTTTAGGTTACCAAATATAAATATGTAATATTGGCTCAAAGAAAAAAAAACAGTTACATAAGAAAATTCAAATGAAAAAGATAACTAAAAAAAAATTAAGTATTAACTGCTCCTTTCAAAAGAACAGCAGAAATTATCAGTGCAATTATCCAAACTATCCAGCATCTATACCTTAATATATCTTTTGTCCTTTCATTTGTCTTTTTACTCATCCCAGGTCTTCCTATCAAACAGCTTCTTTCCTTTTTACAATATCTATTCCTTTCAGATTGTATTTACTCTTTCAGGTTCTCACACTAGTGAGATAATAGGATATTTGCACATGTGGATCTGATTTATTTCTTAGCAATATAGTCTCTAGTTGCATCCATTTATTTACAAAAGCCTCAAATTTATTTTTTATAGCTGCACAATACTCCATTGTGTAAAACTACTATATCTTTTTAATCCATTCCTCAGTTGATGGGCATTTGTTTTTTTGTTTTTTTTTTTTTATAAGATTTAGCTATGACAAATTGTGCTGCTATGAACATGGCCTGTGTCATACTTTGAGACAGACTAAGTTGCCACATTGCCTAGGCTAGACTCAAGTTCATGATCCACCTGCCTCAGATCAGTCTCGCAATGAGCTCTTCTCACTATAATTCCATGTGAAGCAAACACATCTAGTGGTTATGGCTGTAGGACACCCATCTCAACACCCAGACTGCCATGGAGAACCTGGACAGCACCATAGCCTTTGGTGCAGGGCAGGATGTGCAGTGTGGAGCTGTAGGAAAAGCACCATGTGATGCAGCATTTGTACACATAGGCAGGCAGGCATTTGAACAGCTGAGCAATGATTTTTTTATTTTTAATTTTGGATTTGGTAATGTTTTCAAAACTAAAATGGCATCTTTTAAACTTTAAAAGACAGGTAATATAGATATACAGGGAGAATCATTTATTTTATTGCCAACCATAAAGATACGCAAATACAACAATACTTAGCAATATGGCTGACACTGAAGTTAAGCCCAGACCCTTCTTGGTAAAGCTTTCATTGTTTTATGTAGAACATGCATGGAGTCCTCCATCTTGGCTGTATAAAAGTCTTTCTCATACTGACAATCCAACCCCTGGATGAAAAGATTTTAAAAAAATAGATTCTTTACTCACTTTTATTAAGGGATAATACAAAAATAAAGTTGGGCTGCATGTCCAAAATGACGCTGTCATGTTTGGGAGTGAGAAGCGTAATTAGCCTGTAGAGTGAGTGTCCCATGCAATCAGTGAGGACTGAAGGCCGTAAGTTCAAGTCCATGTCTGGACTGTTGGTAGAATGAAGATTTTCAGGTACTTTTGGTTTATGCTTTTATGTTTGATTAAAGAAATTCCATGATCATGGTATCTGATAGCTCTATAATTACATCTAATATATTATTCTTTCACCTGTATTTCCTGTAAATGGGTACTTAGATTTACAAGCTTGATCAGATTCAAATGTTATTCCTTGCCAAGAATAATTCACAGCTTGCTTTGTGTATTTTTTACTAGAAAATAAGTAATGTCCAGTTGTTTCTCTGTCTGACTTCAGATATTGGTGACCTGACCCAATTATGGGGATTTTAGCAGACAGATTTGTTCTTTTATTAGATAACATTTTAATTCTTTGATTTCTTTTAATTAGGTAGAATATTTCACCTCTCAACAAAAGTAGGACTCTAGAAGTCTTCATTCAGGAAGTTAAAAATGTTATTGTAAGATATTTCATTGATGAAATATTTACGTTTATTTCCTTTCAAATGGCAGACAAATCTATAGCTTTCTGACATTTTAAAAGGTATTTTTAAAACTTTCCTTCAAAGAAAATCAGTTTAAGCTATTCCACACCTACTATTGCCCTACACCTCCACCCCTCTCTCAATAAAGAGCAACCCTTTGGCATTTGAAGAACTTACGTTTGTCATCTCAGCCTTTCTGTCCTGAACAAGGCTTAGAGTCATGCCCTGCTCTCTCCTTTGAAATCACGTGTGAATTTTTTCTGATAAACTTCAAATAGTTTTTTACCCTTCCTGTAGTCTAGCCCTCTGACAGGTTTTACCCCTTTCAGTCTAATCCTCTAGGTTGATATTTTTTCTATTAGTGGTATGTCGTGCAAATCATATTACTGAGGGAAGTTCACATTTTGTAAGATATTATAATGTGACTAATCCATATTTAACACAAATTTCAGTGTCATTACTTTTTAAATATCACCATTATTGTTTCCAAATAAAGCAGAACCTTCTGGGATTAATGAATTCTCTTTCTTTTTATTCAGTATTTCTCAAAGTGATCCTTTTGTTGTGTAAGTGGATTATTAGTTGGTGTGCTCAGGCAAGGCTAACAACACCCATCATTCTGTCAGTATTAGTGATTGTGAATTGGGTAGCTGGACTCCTACCTGCTCTCCTTAGAGGTGATGACATCTTATTTAATGAAGGAGAGTCAGACAGCTGGTCTTGTAATGCTGAGGCTCTGAGCCAGGAGTGGCTCTTCAGTGAGTCTCTCCCAGAGGCAGCCATCTTCCTGCCCTTCTGCACGTCAGCACTGGCCTTGGGTTCCTTCCACCCCCATTATAATTCCTTGAGTTTTACTAATTTACACTTTGCTGTTTTAACAAGCAATTACTTCCTTTTTTTCACTTTCATGACAACATCAATTTTTTTGTTGTTTTAGCACTCAAGCTACTTTGGGGTTTGCTTTCTAGGAAGGTTGAAAAGAAAAATAAATCTGACATAATGAAAATTGTAGAGAAACCTGATACTACCCCACTGCCTTCTTTTTTGACTCTTATTTGTATTAGTTCACCAGAAATTACAATTTAAAGTAAGCATGGGAGAACAAATTTTGGCCAATAAATAACGTTCGAAAACGTCAAAAATTATAGTAAAAAAAAAACAAAAGCATAATAGCCTGAACCTGCGCTGCATTAATAGTGTTAGAAAGAGAAGAACAAAAACCCTAATAGAATCAGATTAACTGATAAACATCTGTAGGTCATCAGTTCTTGTATCATCAGCTGCTCACTGAGCACACCATCACAAGGGAGTTCTGTGGACAGAAACTGTAAGTGTAATAAATATTCAGTGTTTAAGTGTTGATCAATAAAAATGATAACCAAAACAAAAAGTATTTGTCTAGTAAAGATAAAATAATGACAAACTGACAAATTTCAACATCTACTAAGACAAAAATAGACTTACAACTAGCATCCAAGCACTACAGGTGACTTGATAGCTGAGGCCATGATGTGTGATAAAAGGTCACTGTTGACAACAGTGGTCCTTCATATATTCTCCTTACAGCCAAAAGAAAAAATGCTTGAAGATTTATTATGTTGGCAACCAAGTAAACATCACCTCTAGTAAGAGTTCTGAAGCCATAAGAACATAGCGAGCCTACCCTCAATGAGTGTGAAGGTGGGCTGAGGGCATTGTGTCGCCTGAGAACAGAGTGTTGAGAAACGCAATGACCACTCGTGGTGAGCTGGTGCTGGAGAAACACTATTTGTTGGAATTAGAGTCCCCATACACATAGACATCTGAAAGCAGCCAGGACTCAGGCTATCAAATCATTCCAGCTGCTAGACCACTGTAAGCCTCAGTGAGAGCAAGGTGGACAAAAAAGAGGGTGCCTGCTATGATTTTAACCCATAGCCCTGTGAAGCACAAACAAGTGAATGTGTCTTAGAAGCAGAGAAACACCAGAGACATTTGTTGGTAACCACCAGTCTCTTTTGGGAATATATAAAGCAAACTACATTTTTTTTTTTTTGGACCCGAGGATTGAACTCAGGCCCTTGCACTTGCCAGGCAAGCACTTATTCTAATGAGCCATCTCCCAACAGCAAACTACATTCTGTTCTTCATTCTAAAGTTTATTTGCCATCAATAGTATGATAAATCCCTAAAAAATTATAACCCATATGGCCCAGGGACATCACTTTCCATACAAAGGAAAAAAGAAAAAAAAACAAATGCTAGGACTAGGAACAAAAATTTCTTCCTAAAAAAAATAAAGCACATTTGTGAGAGAAAAAAGAAAGGGGTGTGTGTGTGTGGGGGTGTGTGTGTGTGTGTGTGTGTGTGTGTGTGTGTGTGTACAGATGCAAACACTTCTACCTTCAAGCCATAAAATCTTGTTATTGGACCTGTAAGTTCCATTTGGACTTCTGATGTCTGACATTTACTGGAAAAAATGTGCCTTATATTACAGAATTAATAGTTTAACCTTTTGTTTTAAAGCCATTTGGATAACACAAAAACAAAACCAAGGGGGGGGTGGCAGTAGAAGTATAAAAAGGCTTTTAGAAAATGAAAATTGTGTTCCTTACTTAAAAGCCATGCACAGTCAAAGTCTTCAGAGAACCTGGCATCCAAGGTTCGCCCCGTCCCAGGTCAGCCAGGCCAGCATCCTCCATGCCCCATGGCCCCCTACTCCCTCTGCTGAGGTGCTGTGCAACTATGGGCCTGCTGGACTTGTGGGCTGTGAGCTGCTCCAGAGCTCCATCCTGATTAGTGGGCAGACTGTTGTGCTTTTGGACCAAATGAAGAGGACTGCCACTCCCTTGCGTTTGAATGACAGAGGGAGTTCAGATTCCCTAGGCAGGCAGTGGCTGGCATCCAGTCGCAGAAGGCCTAGGCCACGCCTGTCCTCCAGGAGCTGCTGCAGTAGCTGTGCATCCCCATCCATGTGGAGCACTCCTCAGCTTCCTGGAATAGACCTTCCTCAATGGACTCGCTGTGCATGGTGAGCAGCTGGAAGGCATGAAGTTCTGCTTGGTGCATGCCCAGTGGGAGGGGAAGACTCCTGGCAGCTGCAGACTCCACCCAAAGGTACTTCAGAAGAGGCTTGTGAGGGTAAGGACATCCAGAAGGAAACTCCAGGACATCCAGAAGGGAAAAACAAAAACACAGTGACTGTGCCTGGGAAATTGTCAAAGTGGAGATCAGGAGAGCTACTACTTTCTTCCTAAGGAAAACTGAAGTAAATGCTAACTGAGGATGGAGAACTTGGGGCACCCTGCAATGATTCTTCCTGATCACTGTTACCTTTGAGATGTGTATTTGCTCATCTCAAATACTCTCATTTCTGCTTCATTTACATTTTACTGCATCAAATTCAGCAAATTCTCTAATAATAATGTTAAGCATGTGTGTAAACATAGCTCCAGAAGCATGTTTTAGAAATGGTTGCTCTTGTCTGTTCTTCCTATCCATCTATTTTTCATTTCTTTTTGCATATGCTGCATGTACTTATAAACAAATATTTACATGTAATTTGTTACTGTATATTTCATTAAAATCTATAAAAACCTTCACATCAGCTATAAAGAATGATAAACTGGAAGCCTTTATGTTTAGATGCCACTTAAAGATATACCCATAAGTGAAATAAACCAGATTCACATGTGTAAATATCATACAGTCTCCCTAGTGTAAGAACTCAGAACAATACAAATACAAAGGTAGAACACAATTAAAAGGAAAGCGAGAACTTGAGAATTAGACAACGAGAGGGCAAAGAGAAAAGCTGGGAAACAGGACAGGGGCAAAGCCATACATTGATACGCACAGGATGGGTAAAGCAATGATCCTGAGAATCTTCAGCAGGTTTTTTAAACTAGCAGTTAATAGGTAAGATTCTCATCCTGACTAACTATAACTGCATCAAATTCATATATGCCTGTGAACTATATATACCTGTGAAACAAGCAACTGCACTGAAGATAACAATGTGTAATAGAAGGGTCACACTTGGAATGCCCATTATTTTGGTCTCCTAAATACATGCTTCTTGTCATGACATACCAATTATTGCCATACTGTCTCTCAAATAAATGTTTGTTTAAGAAAAAAAAGGTAATAAATGAAAAAAGAAAGACACGAGAAAAACAATCTCACAGGACAGTCCTGCTACAATGCTGTATATGGTTAGATTTCTAAATTTCTGTGTAAAACTAATTATTTATATTTTTTAAATACTTTTAATTTTTTTAATTTTTTGTCCATATTCTGTAGGGACTTTAACATATCAATACTTAATGGAAAATACCTGTTCCATGTTATGGCTAAGATATTTGATATTCAGATAGTGAAGTGAAACCTTACTGCATATGTTGTAGGGTAATAATAAGCTTCTCTTCTGGAGGATTAACAACCTAAATTTGCAGACCAAAAATTAGAGAAATAGAAGAACTGCAAAGACAGCCAACATTTTGGCCCTAGCCTTTCAAAGACTCAGTAATATCATGTAACTCAGTTGTGTCCCAAATTTTCTGATGAAGGAGATTATGGGGCCACAGAGCAATGTGATTGATGATGTAGAGTGTGCCTATGGAAAGTCACAGGGAGAGAAAACATTCTCAGGCTTTCACAAAGAGCAAATTGGTCAAGCAATGGCCATTACTCATCCATGTGGCTGACACTGACAAAGGGTCTACAAACTGAGGTACAGGGTTACAGGATAAATCCTGAGGGGACTTGACTGACCTTATCAGATACAAAAGTTACATTTCTTGTTATATACGTCTTGCTTTATCTTGGTCTTAACCACCCAGCAGAAAAGTGTAAAAATGAGGCATAAAAAGTAAAGCCATAGTAATATGCTGAGCTGTGAAAGGCTCAAGTCAACAACTTCTGACATTGCCAGTCCTGCGGATAACCCAATACTATTATGGATTACTGGACTATATTGAATCATTTTGCTGAATTCGCACACCTGCAATATTTAAATGGCAATGGAATACCCATCTCTAACAAAACTAAACAAAAAAGGGGATACAGAGGAAGGGCCATTTTGTATCTGTATATATAGTTAGGATAGATATAGAGCTACTTTCTCTTAATTCAGTAAGAAGAAAGATTTGTACTAATAGTATTTGGACAGGATATCATGTCTGCATCTTGTACTATGAATAGCCACTAAGAAGATAACAATATATAATGTATTATGGAAACTGTCGTATTAATCAATCTTGAATCTGTCTCAATGCTATTTGTTTCTCAATAAAATTAATTTTTAAAAAACCTTTACATTTCCATGCTATTTAATTTGCCTTTGTTTATTTAATTCATATATTAACTCCATAAGTTAATCTGTTCTGAAACAAATTCAACATCCTTGGTTTACAACACTTTCATACACCAAAGTAAGAATATTATCATTGAGTGATAATAAATATGTAAAGTAAGTAGAGGGTTTACTTTTACCTCAAGAATTGAAGATGAATAAAATAGTTCTGCTGTTTAGACTCATTGTACAGGGAAGGAGACAAAACATGCTGTGTATGGTTATTTTATTTACATTACAGTAAATTCACAAAGCTAAATAAAAGAAATTATGTGCCCACACTAGATGTTTTGGGTGTGAATGATGCCTGGATGAAACATAAAAACTGTATTTCCTTTCTAAAGTGTCTGGGAATCAACAGTGCAAGCTTACAGGCTGGGGACATAGCTGGTCAGTCTAAGCACCTATCTGGCAAGCACAAGGACACAGGTTCAGTCCCTAGAATGACATGCCATGCCAGCCCAGAACCCTAGCCTGTAATCCCAGTGCTGGTGAGGCTGAGACAGGTTGATCACTACAAGTCCAAGCTGTGTAGAGCAACCCTGTATTAAGTTAAAAAATATTTTTAAAAAATCTTTAAAGGTACAGACTTAAATAGAAGAAAATGAAATTCCTCAAAAATATAAGGAGATTCAATGAAATACATAAGAATTCAGACAAAATTAGGAAAGCAATTCTAAATATGAATGAGCAGAATAGCAGAAGAAACAGAAATCTTGTATCTGAACCCAGTAATGCAAAATACAGTCAACAGTTTTACTAATAGACAAGATATAATAATAACTGCTGAACTTTAAGTCTTACAGACAGTATCCTGGCACATACCCTATTCATAGGGGCACAAATCACAATAGATAAGGTTTAGAAATGATCTAAACATCTAGTAGCAAATACAAGCTATACTATATATACACAGTGGAGTATCACTCAGCCATAAAAAGACTGAAATCATGTCATTTGCAAGAAAATAGGATGTATCTGGAGACCACTGTGCTAAGTGAAATAATCCAGGAGACTCTCCACACCAAGAGAACAGTAGCCATCCCTTGTGACAGGAGAACCAAGTTCCTCTGACAATAACAACCAAGTTGTTCTTAGCAAGAAAACAAGTCCAAGAGCATGCAGTCTTTGCTCTAGTTCTCCTTTTGTGCCTTTCCACCCAAAACCAAGATGACTCAGGTATTTTCACTTAAACTGACAGTTAATTCACCACAGTTCTCAAGGCTTAATTATATTGCGGATGAATAAGGCTGTATAACATTCATTGTATCTGTATGCCGCATTTTGCGAAATAATATTAAATGGCTCAATAGTACTGTGTTGTAAAGGTCAAAATACCCCTTGCAATGTATACTGGAGTACATATAAACAAAGCTAAGTAACATTCCATTACATAAGTGTGTGTTATTTTTTCTTCATCATAGACATTTTGGCTGCTTTCAATTTTTGGCTTTTGTTAATAATACTATTATGAATATGAGTATACAAATCTATTTCCAAATCCTTTTAATTCCTTTGGACATATACCCAGAAGTAGAAGTGATGGATATGGAAATTCCATCTTTAATTTTTCTTGGAACATCATTATTAATTTCTTGTTTTGGCTGGACTACACCACTTTATATTCTGAGAGTTGTACCAAGGTTTTGATTTCTCCCATCTATGCCACCACTCACCATATGCTTGGGTTTTCTTGTGTGCTTTTTCTTTTCATAAGAGACACATGATAAATGTGCTAGCTCATTGTGATTTGGATTTCTTATTTGTTAGATTCCTTATTAATGATGTTGACCATCTCATTATATAGCCCTTCCTCCCTCTGATAGGCTCCAAGAAAAATACCACTAACTTGGTAGTTTATAAACACCAGAAATTTATTCTTTTTTTTTATTTTATTGAAGAACAAATAGCAATGAGATAGTTTCAAGACAAATTAACAGGATATATTTGACAAACTAATACATTGCAAACTTTTCGTAATGTTTTGGTATCATACAAGGTGCATACATGATATTATACTTACACACATTATTATACCAGATGTCTCTTATCAGTAAATTAAGAGAGTGTAGCTGTTTGCATATCTTATTTTTTATACCTGAATTATATCAAAGATTCAATAATTAATACTTTCTACCTTGTTATTTTCCTAGTGGTTGTCCCTAGTACTAGAAGCCGACATAATATCTTGTCCAACCACCATTAGTGCAAATCTTGCCTCTCATAGAATTATATAGAAGCACAGCATATCTATCCCAACTGTACTGTCCATACACACACATCATGATTCTTCCTTTCTATACCCCTTCCTTTGTCTACACCTGTCAAAGATGGGCACTCCATTGTCATTAAGCCAATTTAGGTGCCTGAACTCAGCGACACAATCCAACACAGTCCAGCATTCCACAATAATAGTGAGTTATCTGAAGAAGTTGTTGACTATAGCCATTTACAGCTCAACTTATTATTATGGCCCCACATTATATACCTCATTTTTGTACTTTTCTGCTGGATGGTTAAGACCAAGATAGATCAAGCCCTATATATCATAAGATGTAGCTTGTGTTTCTGATGAGGTCTCTGAAGTCCCTCAGGGTTTATCTTGTAATCCTGTACCTTACTCTATAGATACTTTGTCTGTGTCATCCATGTGGATGAGTCATGGCCAATGCTTGATCAGATTGCTCTCTGTGAGAGCCTGAGAGAAAGCTTTCTCTCCATGTGACTCTCCTCAGGCACACTATATATCATCAGTCTCTTTCCTCTGTGGCTCCATAATCACCTTGATCAGCAAATTTGGGGCACAACTGAGTTTCATGATGTTACATAGGTTCTCCTATGTCCTGAGTCCTCACTGACCTTGAAAGGCTAGGGCCAAAATGTTGGATGACCTTGCAGCTCTTCTATTTCTCTAATTTTGATCTGCGAACTTAGGTTGTTAACCATCCAGAAGAAAAGCTGATTAGTACCCTGCAGCATATGCCATTCAGTTTGTCCTAACTGACTCAATTCTTTTTAGTTGTTGTTGTACATTTCTATTTGTATTTATTCTTTTGACTTCTTATACTAGGGACACTATATGATATTTGCACATGTGTGTCTGGTTTATTTCATTTACGAGAATATGTTCAAGTGGCATCCACTTCGATATAAATGCTTCAAGTTTATCATTCTTTATAGCTGAGTAACACTCCATTATGTAGAAATACCACATCTTTTTCAACCATTCCTCATGTGACAGACATCTTGGTTGTTTCCAAGATTTTGCTACCACAAATTGTGCTGCTATAAACATAGGTACACATATATCGCTATGATGTAATGTTTTCAGTTCCTTGGGGAAAATTCCCAGTAGGGGGATAGCCAGCTTGAATGGGATTTCCAGTCCTACTCTTTTGAGGAGTCTCCACACTGACCTCCACAATGGTTGTACCAGTCTATATTCTCACCAGCAGTGGAGAAGTGTTCCCTTTTCCCCACAACCTCTCCAACATTTGTTGTTGTTTGATTTCCTTATGAAAGCCATTCTTTCTGGAGTGAGACAGTATTTCAGTGTTATTTTTATTTGCATTTCATGGATGGCTAGCAATGTAGAGCATTTTTTCATATATTTATTCGTGTCTTTAATTTCGTCCTCTTAGAAGTGTGTATTCATCTCAGATGCCCATTTCTGAAATGGGTCTTTAAATTTGAGGGCCCTCTTATATCTTAGTTCTTTATATATTCTAGACAGCAGACCTTTGTGATTATTAATTAGGATTTTTTTCAAAATTTGTGGGTTGTCTTTTCACTCTGTTGACAATTTCTTTTCACATGCAGAAACTCCTCAAGAAGAGTTGATACCAGTTGTTGATTCTTTCAAGTGTTTTCCGTGCAAATATATATTTGTTCATGAACTCTTTACCCACCCCTATGTCTTCGAGAGTTCCTCCTACTTTCTCTTCCAGGAGATTGAGTGTTTCTGTTTTAATATTTAGATCTTTACTCCATTTTGACTTTAGCTTAGTGCATGGTGATAGAGCTGGGTCAAGTTTTAGTTTTCAGCATGTAGAAAGCCAGGTTTTTCAGCACCATTCGTTAGAGGTTATCTTTCTTTCAATAAGCTTGTTTGGCCCCTCTGTCGAAGATCAGATGGCTGAGTATGTTCGTAGATGCGTCTGTGTCTTCTAATCTATTCCATTGATCTTCAAGTCTGTTTCGTTACCAGTACCATGTTGATTTTATCACAGTGGCTTTGTAGTATAATTTCAAGTCAGGAATTGTGATGCCTCCTGCCTTGTCTTTATTGGCCAAGATTGCCTTTGCTATTCTAGGTCGTTTGTGGTTCCAAATAAATTTTAGGAACAATTTCTCTAGGTCTAGGACGTATATTGGTGGCAGTTTGATAGGGATTGCATTAAATCTGTACAGCAATTTTGGGAGTATGACCATCTTCACAATGTTGGTTCTTTCTATCCAAGAACATGGAATATCTTTCCATTTTCTGAGATCCTGTATAATCTCTTTTCTTAGGGTGTTGTAATTTTCCATGAAAAGATCTTTGACTTCCTTGGTAAGTGAATTCCAAGGTATTTCATTTTCCACAGTACTATTGTAAAAGCTATTGTTTCTATTGTTTCCCTTTCAGTGTGCTTGTTATCTGTGTAGAGGAATGCTATTGACTTTTGAGTACTGACTTTATATCCTGCTATGCTACTGAATTTCTGTATCAGCTCTCGTAGTTTCTTGGTGGAATTTTTGGGGTCTTCCAAGTAAAGTATCATTCCATCTCCAGAAATGATTATGGGTTAGAAATTTATTCTTAAATGGTGCCAGGGATATGGCTCAGTGGAATAAGTCCTTCCCTGGCAAGTGCAAGGGCCTGAGTTCAATCCCTGGTTCTGCCAAAAAGAAAGAAAGAAGGAAGGAAGGAAGGAAGGAAGGAAGGAAGGAAGGAAGGAAGGAAGGAAGGAAGGAAGGAAGGAAAGAAGGAAGGAAGGAAGGAATTCCATAGGCTGAGAAGAGTAATATTCTGGAATATATGTGTCTAGTGAGTGGGATTATTTCTTGGTTCAATAGGTGCCACCTTCTTTTTCTATCCTCACATGTTGCAAGAGAAGCTAAATCTCTATACGGACACTAATTCCAGTTACAAGGGCTCTATGCTCATGACTTACCCACCTGGTAAAGGCCTTCTGATTAACATTCCAACAGATGAATTTTATGGTACACAACCTTCAAACCAGAGTAATATTCTTGGTGATCATTTGTCTTATTTGGAGATATGTCTATTAAAGCTCTTTGCTCTTTTCAAATTAAATTCTATTATCTGTATTGTTAAATCACAGAAGTTCCTTTTATGTACTGGTTTTAACTCATAATGTAATATGATACACAAATATTTTTCTTCATTCTGAAAACTGCCTTTTTATTCTTTTGATCGGATTCTTGATGGATGAAACTCAAAATTTGATATACTCTACTTCTACTTCAGTTGTCTGTACTTTTTGTGTTATATACAAAAATTCATTGCTAAATTTAATGTGATGCTTTTCCTCCAGTTTTTTCTTTGGCTTTTGTATTCTGTTTCTTTTGGTTTTGTACATACTTCAGGATGTACAGGCATGCCATGAGGAAGCTACAGGTTCACGTCCAGATTACCACAATGAAGCAAATTTCACACAGTCATATACAGTATTTAGTTTCCAGGGAATACAAAAGTTATATTTATATCAAAGTTTATTAAGTGCATTATATCTTTTAAAAATACATACCTTAATTAAAAACTATATCTAAAAGTGCTCATGTTCATCTGAATCTTCCGCAAATCCAAATCCTTTTACTTGTGGAAGTCCTTGCCTCAGTGTTAAAGGCTACCACCCAATCACTATCATTACTAAAGAATGTGGGGCCCAGGAAGATGGCTCAGTGGAATAAGCACTTTTCTGGCAAGTGCAAGGGCCTGAGTTCAAACCCTGGTTCTGAAAAAAAAAAAGAATGTGATGACTGGCAATTTCTTACACTAAGACAATAATGAAGTTTCCAACTTCTAGTAAGTTCTCATTCTATGAAAGATTTCTCTGTACCATGTGATGCTGCTAAGTGGCATTTTACACAGAGTAGAATTCCTTCAAAATTCTACAGTAAGGGCTGAGGAGATGGCAGTGACATAAGCACTTACCTGGCAGGTGCAAACCCCTATACAAAAAAAAAAAAAAAAAAAAAAAAAAAAAAAAAAAAAAAAAAAAAAAAAAAAAAAAAAAAAAAAAAAAAAAAAAAAAAAAAAAAAAAAAAAAAAAAAAAAAAAAAAAATTCTAAAATATGTACAGAACTAAAAGAATCAGACCCTTTAACAAATAAAAGAACCAGTCAAAAAATGGGCCAGTGAAATGAATAGGCACTTCACTGAAAGAGTAGAAATGGCTACTAAATGTACAAAAAATATTCAACATTGCTGGCCACTAGAGAAATATAAAATAAAACACTGAAATTCTACTTTACCCCAGAAAGGAGACTTCTTAAGAACAGAAAAAACTAACTAGTACTAGTATGGAAATTAATTTGGAGATTCATCAAAAAATTAAAAATAGAAATTCTATTTGACCTGGCTATTTACCATCTAGATATCTTCCCTAAAGAATTAAAGACGTATATGACAGTGATGCATGTGTATCCGTGTTTCTGGCAGCACAATTCATAATAGCTAAAGTTTGAAAGCAGCCTGTGTCCATCAACAGATGAATGGATAAAGAAAACGTGGCACTTTCATACAAGGAATACTGCTCTGCCAATAAAGAAAAATCAATCTAAGTCATTTGTAGGAAACCTGATGTACCTTGAGACAATAACATTAAGTGTAACAAACCACAAGCTTAAGTAGTGGATCATTTCTCTTACATGAGAAGCCAGATATTAAAGAACTGCTTTCCTAAGGTTAGCCCCATAATCCACTATTGAAAAACAGAACAAAAGGGCAGAGTCTGGGATCAGTGCTGACAGTGATGGCTTCCCCTGTTAATCCTGCATATTTTTCCAGTGATGACATTGAACAAACATGATTGCTCTCATTTAATAAAAACTGACTTTATATAGAATCTATAAATGCCCTCTGATGCAGCTGAATTTTAATGTCAATTTACAAAGATTCAAAATCATTTTTATCTGGGGACACTGGGGATCAAATCCAGTTAAAATTGGTATTTCCTGAATCCCATGGTGTCATTGGCCATGACATCATTCCCCAATGGGAGAAAATTAATTCTCTGTGAGTACATAAGCCTTAGCTCCTCCATCAGTTCATGATCTTAAAAGCTCAACCCCATCCACCAAAATCTTACTTAATGTTCATTTTTGTTGAGTTCTCTTTTGTAATGAGAAGCATTAGCATTCACTTCACTGAACATAAAATGTGCAGAACCTTAGAACCTGTGGTAAGTAGATGGTTTGTTAAAGAACTTTCCTCTTTTGCTTGATTCCAAATTTGTGTTGTGATGAGACACTCAGGGATGAAGTGCTGCACAAGGCCAAGAGTTCAACCATTAGGGCTTAAAAAAATACTCCAAATTAGTGTAGTGTGGTACGCTCTGGTTGCGCATGGGTGGTCATAGGCTGTAGATTTGGCTGCTGTTGGAGTTTCACAGCCACTGAGTGTGAGGTAGGCTTTAAGAATTATTTGCATGAAGGCTATATCTTATTATTTACTCAATTTAAAATTTAAAACATGGCAATAATATTTTTTAAGCCAGGGATTGAACTCAACCTTGTGCTTGCCACTGAGCTATCCCCCTAGGCCTAAGGCAATAATTTTGCCAAGTTCCAAAAAAATAAAAACCAAGGTGAACAACTCTGGATGAATATCTAGAAGTTAGTGAAATTAAGATTTATTTTTATGTAAAGAAAAGTAAAAGTCAAGGACATGAAAATTCAGTGTGAAGAAAATCATTTTCCATCTTATAAATAGTTTGATTTTGATATATATCTTATTACAAGTTTTATTGTTTACAAATGTTTGATTTGCAGCATTATTTGATGTGCTATAACTTATGTGACTACATAAAATGAATTAGAATCAGTGCAAATTTCATTATAGAGATAAATGTCAAAAGCTTTTAAGTTTAATTTTATCTTATTTTAGTATTTTTTAATTTGGCATTAAATAACTAAGAAAGTTCACTCTTTTAAATAAAAACATAGATATGGTACACAAATAAATACACAGTACGTCTTAATTATAAAACAATAGAACTTGTAAATAAGAATGAAGTTTGAAAAATTGAGGAGTAGGAAGCAAGAGAAGGAGAAGCAAGAAATAATATCAAAGGTTTTTGAGAAACTCTGCTCAAAACCCAAGAAGAGAACGCAAAGCAAAAACAGAAGAAAGTCAGGTGAGAGACTTGAGCAAGTGGAGCCACGTACCTTCCTTACTTAAGATGGACGTGTAAGCCAGGCGTGGTGGTGCATGCCTGTAATCCCAGCACTTGGGAGGCTGAGGCAGGAGTATTGTTGTGAGTTCAAGACCAGCCTGAGCTACAAAGTGAGTTTAAGGCCAGCCTGAACTGCATAGTGAAACCCTGTCTCAAAAAAGACCAAAAAAAAAAAAGATGGACGCGTAATATAAGATCTTCGGACCGCCTGGAAGTGAAGAGTCAGGCTCACTCGCCCCAGACAGGCCAACAGCATCTGCGCGATCCACAGGGGCTCATGCTCCTGTGAGGGCACCCGCAGCATAGCTTCTTTTGGTTCTGCATCTGCAAGAGGCCCAGTGACCTTCACAGTGCTCAACTGTAAGTCAACCTGCTCTCTGGCTGTGCTATGCAATAAACTCACAATCTGGCAAATGTGGGGTGATGCTTGTGGGATAGGTGAGGAGACTCTCCCCCTTCTCTTGACTAGAGGACGGAGAGGAATTGGGCTTCTTTCAGCTGGAGTTTGATGGCAAGAAGATGTAGAAGGTTCAGGCCCTTTCTGTCCTCCATGACTCATCTGCTCCTCCCTGAGGAAGACTCATCTGCTGCCTGGGACAAGAACCTGCTGTCACCTTCTGCACTGGCCTCCTCTAGCAGCTGGAGGACCTGCAGGCCTGCCTGACCCAGGAGGCGGGGCTGGAGCAGGCTGCCCTGGTGCATGAGGCCCCCAGGCTGGCTGTGAGGAGGTACTTCCAGAGGATCACTGTGTACCTGAAAGAAAAGAGATACAGCTTTTGTGTGGGGGAGGTTAACAGAACAGATACCAGGAGCTCCTTCTTGAGTTTTAGGTAACATTGGAGGAATGCTTACAAGTAAAGAATGAGACCTGGTCCAACACAAAAATGATTCTCATTGACTCTGCACAGTATCACAAGTCCACAAGTTCTGCTATTTTGCAAAGAATAATGTATGCAGTAACTGTGACAAAAACTGATCACACTTGTCAGATGCTGTAGCTTTAAGCAATACTATGTTTGTCTTAGTCATCTTCCCATCCACAGGACATAGTCCAGACACACATAGCTTAAGGGAGGTGAGTTTTACTTCAGCTCACAGTTACAGACCATGGTAGGTTGGTTCAAGGCAGAAATACCATGGCTGAAGGCACAGCTGAAGAAAAGCTCCATATGCCACGGGGCCCAGGAAACAGAAAGGAGCAGCCAATGAGGGAGCTAGGAACCCTGCCAGGTCACAACCCAGGAACCAATCTCTGACTAGGCTCCACTTCCTAACAGCAAATCACCCATAGTGACACATGGTGCAAACACCTTCCCAAAGCCCCTTCTCTGAACACACAATCCATTTGGAGGACATTTTATACCTAAGCCATAACAATAGTCTTGATGGATGACCATGCTGCATTAGAGACCCTTACAGTGGATCCCATTCTCCTGTAAGATATTACAGCACACAGCAAAAAGAAAGAGCAACAGACAAAATGGCAATGAAATGGACCTGAAATGACCAGTCACAGGAAACAAAAGGCCATGAGGCAGTCGGAACCTCGGTACTTAAGGATTACATTTGCACTGAGGAAACTGAGGAGGGGACTGCAACTCAGTGCACTAGACAACTGGCTTGGCAGGCATAGCTTGGAAAAGAGGAGATAAAGCATTCTTAGGAAAGGAACCAACCCATGAGCCAGATTTAGGTTGTGATTAACAAGTAACCTGTTCTGGGGTCAGGGAGATGGCTCAGTAGAATAAGTGCTTACCTGACAAGCACAAGGGTCTGAGCTCAATCCCAGGTTCTGCCAAAAAAAGAAAAGTAACCTGCTCTGTAGCCAATTCTGGGAAGAAGTTTTCTCTGGAGTCACTCAGGCTCAGCAGACATATTTTCTCATGTCTTCAACCTGCAAGCTCACAGTGTGCATCTCCGGGCTCAACTGAGGCTGTTGGCAAAACGCAGTGTTGAGCATCAGCCAGACTCACTAATTAAATTGAAAGCCAGCTTGGGGAAGTCATCTCCACTCGGCCCACAGTGCTTGCAGTAAACATAGCCACATCTGGGCTGGGGGGGAGGGCAACGGGGCAGTCTTCCACAGTGCTGTTGTATCTATTTATCTATTTATTCAAACATGTATTAAACTATACATAAGATCTAAATTACTTTGTTCAAATTAGCCAATATGAGTCTTTGCACTGTAGCACACAAAGCAAAATGGATGTCTTACATCTATCTCAACTCCTTATTTTGCTTATTTCACCTAAATTTAATACAGAAAATTTCTTGTATAAATTTATTCTTTTAAAAAATCCTGAACAGGCAAGCTATTTTTAAAAAGAGCAGTAGAAGTAATTGACCCACAAATGTTACCCTGAAGTTATAAGGAAAACACCATTTAATCTAAGCCACATTGTATGTTGCTGTCAGGTTTCAGAGTCGCACATAACATACATAGTTCATGCTTTCTTGTGCCCTTTCATTTTACAGAAAACAAAAAATAAAATAATATGAATCAATGTTCTTTTGTTTAAATGCTACCATTAGAAGAAAAAAAAAAAATGGAATTCCCTCAGCAGATGGCAAACAGAGGCACTGCTAGGCCATAAACTGAAGGCAGAGATGCGCTCTAAATGCTGACTAACTATCCAGAAGAAAAGCTGATTAGTATCCTGCAGCATATGCCATTCACTTTACTTTATCTGACTCAATTGATTTTACTTGTTGTACGTTTCCTTTTGTATTTCTGCTTTTCGCTTGTTATACTAAGGAGACTATACGATACTAATCAGCTTTTCTTCTGGATGGTTAACAACCTAAGATCCCAAGTCAGAGTTGGAGAAATAGAAGAGCCACAAGGCCAGCTAACATTCTGGCCCTAGCCTTTCAAGGTCAGCGAAGACTCAGGACATAGGAGAACCTGTACTGCAACATCATGAAACTCAGGTGAGCTCCAAATTTTCTGAACAAGGAGATTATGGAGCCACAGAGGAAAGAGATTGAAGTTCTATAGTGTGCCTGGGGAGAGTCACATGAAGAGAAAACTTTCTCTCAAGCTCTCACGGAGAGCAA
>PVKA01026376.1:0-31793 GCA_004027165.1 Ctenomys sociabilis | reverse complement strand
TTTTTTTTTTTTTTTTTTTTTTTTTTTTTTTTTTTTTTTTTTTTTTTTTTTTTTTTTTTTTTTTTTGTCTTTTTGAGACAGGGTCTCACTATGCAATTCAAGCTGGCCTTAAGCTCACTTTGTAGCTCAGGCTGGTCTCGAACTCACAACAATCCTCCTGCCTCAGCCTCCCCAGTGCTGGGATTACAGGCATGCGCCATCTGCACCATGTTTTTTTTTCATCTCTTTAAAAACAAACAAACAAGCAAGCAAGCAACCTAAAACTTCTTAGCTGGTCCAGAGATCCAGGTCAGTGGTACATAATGACCCTGTTTTCAATGAAACATTTAGTTCAGTTGTATTTGTTAGTCAACATATTCTGCCCTTGTTTTCTTGCCTACTATGACCTTGCTTCATTACTGCCTTTAAAAAAAAAAATGTATCTGGTACAGAGCCTCATTGCGCAGCTCAGACTCGGAGTGATCCTCCTCCTGTTTTTAGCCTCAGCAGCGCTGGGATTACAGGCATGCTGGGGTGTCCAGTCTTGGGGCCATCTCGGTGCACCTGGCGTGGGGCTGGCATTGCATGTGGTGCCTGCTCTCTGCTCTTGCCTAAGCAGGCACGCAGTCTGCTGAGCTATCTCACTGGCCCTTGCTCATTCTCTTTTATGAAGGTAAAGGGTGGCTCTGTAGTCACAAATCTTAATATGGAAACGTCAAGCCATGTCATGACTAGTGTTCAACAGCAGGTCACAGCTGACAATGTGTGCTGAGCTACAAAAAGCTGCCTAGTATGCAGTTATCAGGGTGAATCACGGCACAAGAAAACAGCTAACTTATGAAGCAAACAACCTCAAGTGTATCCGAGCAGCCAGAGCCTTGTTCCTGCTGACGCTCCTACTTAGGGGTGTGAAGGGAAAGTCACTTCTGGTTCTAACTGGGCATTAGACAATAGGAGGCCTCATTGGCTAACACTGGACGTCAGCCTATTGGCAAACACCAAGCGCTGCAGATTATTTCCTGTTTACAGCTATTATGGCTCACACCCAAGAATGTAGATCCACACACACACAGAGAAGGAAGCTATGGAGAGTCAGTCTAGGAGGACGTCACCCAGAGCTACAACCATGCTGACTACCGAGAACAGGCGCAAGGAACTAACGTGCTTGCCATTAACCAAAATGGATGGCCCAGCTGACAGATGCCAGCAACGTGGAAGGTTTTATAATCCCCTGTTCATCCCAGGATGAATGTGATGCATTTGTTCCCCTACAAAGTATTTATTGTATGAGATCAGCTTTGACTGGGGAAAGCTTCTCTCTTTCCTAAATTATTAATGTCTAATAAAAGGTTATAGCCAAATTCCCTGACAAACTCATATGTGGAAAGAAAACCATCATTTTTTACACAGCTGTCCTGTATTTCCCCTTCCTAATCGAAGAATAGAAGAAAAAAGAGGAAAAAGAATTGGGATTCTGTTCAGTTTGCAAGGGCTATTTCTCTTGTCATTGACCTCCCTTCTCCAACTTTTTTTTTTTTGAGGAAAGATACAGTGTTTAGTTCTTCTCCATTTACCGTGCAGCCGTCCAGTCCTTTTTAATCTCACTGGCCTTAGCTCTGAGCCCACTTTCAGGCAGAGCTGCTATGGGGGGTAGACTATGATGGAAGGGGTTGGGAAAAGATGGGCTTATGGTTTGGAGGCAGCATGTCAATCAGCATGTCTGTCAGTCAATCAGCATGTCGTCTTTATTTATCTCAGTGGGTGCAGGGTGGCCTCTCGGATGGTTGGGACACGTGGTCTCTCTCCCTGGAATCTGGTCCCTGCACACCATCCTACGCACAACTGTCATGCTCCCTGTTTCTCAGACACAGTTCTGATCCTTGAACTCTCACTCAAACATTTTGTATCTCCCCATTCCCTCCAGGAGAAAGCAAATCCTCACAGCTCAGCTTAGCGCTCTGACATTTGAAGGCGGCCTGTCTCTGATCTATCTTCAGAGATTTAGCTCTTATCTCTCCTGAGCCTGTTCATGACCCCCGTAGCTCTACTTGCTGGTTTTTTTTTTTTCGTTGAATCTTGCAACTTCCTGCCTCTCGGCCTATGCTTTCTCTCTTCCCTTTCCACCTCATTTCCACGTGTGCAGTTTCTTTTCATTGTCCCAGGTCCTGCCTACTGTCTACTTGCTGTTTACTTCACAGGAAGCACCACCACAGCACCAGGACGGCTCCTTGTGCCTTATTTCAAATTCATCTATTTTTGCCTTGTTGTTCAGCTACTTGTAGGGCAGGAGAACAGCTGGAAAGAACACAGGCTCTGACATCACACCAGAATTTGGACCTCGCTCTACTGCTTACTAGTTATGTGACCTCCTAAAACAGGGAGGATAACTGCCTGTTTTGTAGGGGGTTGTTATAAGAATTAAATGGCATGATCTGTAAAGTGTTTAGAATATACTCTAATGAATAATAACAAACAAATGGATAATAATGAAAGTATTAACTGCAGTTATTTCTAAAAGAAAGTCAGAATGCTATTAATTTACAATAGCTAGAATTCAGTAGGACTTATCTGTAAACTAGACAAGAGAATTCTATCTCGAAATGTCTGTAATAACAACGTTAAATTACAATTTATAAAGCAATTTCTCATCCATGATTTAATTCTACCAATATTCATGGAGAGTACTCTGTGTGCCAGGACTGCTTCTTGTTTTAGCTCTTGTTCAATATTATTGTCTCCATCCTGAAGCATAGCATCTAAAGTTTGCTGAGGCTCAAGGATGTCCCCAGACAGACTTAGCATAAATACATCGGAGCCAAGTCTTCTGACTCCCAACCTTGTTTTCTTTGTTCCTGCCCCCTATTTGTGCTTTAGTTAATGGGCTCCAGTTGCTATTGCAAGATCTTTGGGTCCTCAGAGGAAGGCTATGGAGCCATAGACCACCAAGGCCTATTGTGTTCTAAGATCCAGAGCCATACTCTGCAGTGCATGGCCTCAGATCTTACAGCTTCAAGTGTGGGATTGAAACCAAGCAGGCAGGGGACCATGGTGGGCTATGTGTGGCACTGTGCTCTTTAGTTTGCTTCCTGGAGTACAGGTGGCCAAAGTGCTTTGTTTCCACCTTCCAGGTGGCAGTCATGAGTGAACTCCAAGGACACCAACTCTCTTCTCTATTAGTCTAATGAGCATTAATTAGGTAGGCATATTTGCAACAGAAATCCCTAAGCAAATCAATGATGTATTGTTTAATTGTGCATGTCAAAGCCAAATAGAAATATTTTGGGATCATTTGCAATTTGGTATTGCTCTGATCCACTGCTCTCCACCTGGTTTGGAAATCAAACATCTGCTTTTCTAGATGTTCAACTTTCAACTCCTACATGCAGTCACTATCTACCCAGGTGTTGGTTTGGGACATGTGGGTCCCACGCATGTGGTGTTCATGGTGGTTTAAGTCAGTGTGCTTGAGGCAGCAAGGAGCTCGGCACAGTGCCAAGTGAAGTATGAAGCTTAAAGCTTTGAGAGTGGTGACAATTAGCATGCTTGTGTCTGGAACAAATTAATTTTTCTAAATCATTCAGGCCTGGACTCCTAGGGCTTTGACAGACCGGGTTCTAGTTCAGGTCCCAACACTCATTAGTTATGCATCTCTGTCAGGGTCCTGGCAGGAAACAGTGGGCACCTTCAAAAGAGGCAATGAAGGAAGCTTAATGAAGAGGTGTGGGGCTGGGGAGATGGCTCAGTAGAATACGTGCTTCTCTGTCAAGCGCAAGGGCCTGAGTTCAATCCCCAGTTCTGCAAAAAAAAAAAAAAAAAAAAAGGAAGCGGTGTATGTGGGTGGTTAGGAGAAACAATCAGGAATGGTGGGGACCTGGAACAGGCAATGCCAGGGACATGGCTGCCACCCCTAGACCTGCAGGAGCAAGGATGGGTAGGATTATCAGGAGCCAAGACATTTGTGGCTGTTGTTGAGGACAGAGCCAGCTGGCAAGACCTGTGAGTGCAGATGGAGAGACACATCTGCATGTTAACCCAATATGGGAGGGTAAAGGGAATAGAAACCACAGTCAGTTTCTTGTGCCACTTTCTGTTTTCTTTTTTGGAGGAACCAGGGATTGAACTCAGGCCCTTGCGCTTGCCAGGGAAGCACTAATTCCACTGAGCCATCTTCCGGGCTCCACTTTCTGTTTTCATGCCATGGGCTGCTAGGTGCACAACCCTACTGAAAAGCAGGGGGTGAGGGAACCTTCTGATGCTGTCTCTTCAAGTTAGCCTCCTGGAGCACAGACAAAGGGCAGGGTAGTTGTGGGACGGGATGGAACTGAGGGAGATCAAACAACATGCCTCAGTCCATATGTGACCACAGACCAATCCCTTACTTTTTTTTTTTTTTTGGATTCTCAGTTTTTAATTTGTAAAATGGGGATAATTGTGTAGTCATAGGATTTTTAAATATGAGAATGATAGGAAATATTATTTAGAGCTGATATTTTTTAAAAATTTCTTTTAGTATTAGGAATTGAACTTAGGACCTCAGGCTTGCCAGGGAGGCACTATACTACTGAACTATAGCTCCAGCCTGATACTTTATTTTTAATTTGCTCAACTTGCTTTCATTTTGTTGTGTCAGTTTGGCCAGAAATAGGTCATGGGAGATGTAGGCCCAGAACAAAGAAGTCTATCAGACACCCACCAGTCTAGAAGTCACAAAGGATCCAGGTTTTTCACTGTCACTGTTCACAGAGCAGGGCAGAAGTTTGGGATTTGCTTTTCATTCACATTGAAGTAATCTTTTTCTCTTTGCTGAAACTTATTCGGGTTTATGGAGCACATAAAGACCTACAAAGGCGTCCTTTTGATGTAGTTATGCAGCTATAAACTTATACAGCTGTAATAATCGCATTTTAATGATTTCTTTATATTGCCATAATTGGTAGAGTTAATGATCACGTCAACTGGATGATAAAAAGAATGCTTATTGGCAGCCAATCCCTTTCTCACTCTCTCAGGCTCTCAGGAGAGTCTGGAAAAGTACATGCTTCCTGAGTCCTCCTTATCGGTAACTACTGGGCCCTCACCTAGAATTCACTGTGATTCTAAAGTTCTCCTTGGAAAGGCTTTCACTTAATAATGCTCTTACTTTGCCCTCTGTTCAGGAGTGGACTTCCCACTCCTCCCCAGAAGGAGCTGAGCCACAGCTTCATCTAGTTCTCTTTCTCTCGCAGCTACAGTTTAGAAAACGACTGCACAGTAGTTTTCCATTTCAGGCTTCATTACTGAAGAAAGATCTGGGAAATAAAAGGATCTGGGGCTGGTGTGTGCATGTGTGCCTGTTATTTAACCATGTCCCAAGTGCTGAGAAAAGAGTCCCTCTGAGATCAGAGCTGGATGAAAGATCTTGATTTTAGCTGGAGGGGAAAGGGGGAGCTAAAATCAGCTTGTCTGAAAATTCTCATAAAATTTGCAAAATCCTGAAGCTGCAAGTCGCACAGCACAGAGGTATTTCCATGCACTGTAAACAGGGTCAGTTGGGGTCTCTTGGAAGTGTGCTGGGGAGGGGGCTAATGTTGGTCTTGGAATGGGGATTGAGGGAACTGACCCTCAAAATAGAGATCGCTTTGGGCAAGATTAGAGAATAAATCATCTCTTTCCTCCCACCTTTCCCATCTGCTCTGACAAAGAGAGGGAAAGCTCCCCCTTCCCCCAACCCCATCTACAGTGCTGAAATTCTGGAAAGCTCCCAGGGATCTGTCAAGTGAATTATTTTTTTTTAATTCCTGTTATTGACACATTTTTAGATACACATAATGATAACATTCATCCTAGGGAATGCATACCTGTAATGATGTGTCTTGATTCATTAGTTTTTTCCATTCTCCTTCTTTTCATTCATTCCTTTCCCCTCCTTACTTACAAAAGCGTTGTTTTCATGTTTTCCTAGGAGACTATAAGTCTCCTCACTTGCCTTCCTTCTTTTTCTCCTTGACCTCCCGTGGCTCCCTTCCTATTTGAACATTTTCTTCCCATTTCCCAATACCTATTAAAAACTTTGGTCCTTATTTACATTATCAGGTTCTCACAACAGAGAAACAATGAAATATTTCAACATGGCTGTCTGATGTATTTCACTTAAGATAAGGTCTCAAGGTGCATCTACATATCTGTAATGCCCCAGGTTTCTCTATCTTTATAGCAGAGTGATATTCCACCATACAAAAATACTACATCTTCTTTATCCATTCATCCATTGGTGGGCATATGGGCTTTTCCAAGATGCAACTATTACAAATTGTGCTACTACTATAAACATGGGTGTGAAGATATCACTATGGTATGATGCTTTTAATTTGAACTCTTGTAGATAAAGATATAGGCAAAGACTTTATGAAAACCATGATCACATGGGAAATAATACAAAGAATCAGTAAATACAGCAAAAGAAACAACCAACAGATTGAAAAGACAACTTACAGAATGGGAAAAAAATTTTGCCAGCTGTTCCTCAGACAAAGGACTAACATCCAGAATATGTAAAGAACTGAAAAACCATCAGACTTCTCCATTTTTAAAGATGTAATCCAAAAACGAGTACCTGAAATGAATAGACACTTCTCAGGTGAAGAAGTACAAATGGCAAATATATGAAAAAAATGTTTAACACCACTGGTCATTTGAAAGATGCAAATTAAAACACTGAGATTTCATCTCATCCCCCAAAGAAGGCTATTATCAAGAAATCAAACAATAACAAATACTGGAGGGGTTGGGAGGTAGGGGAAACCTTTCTACATTGCTGGCAGGAGAGTAGCCTGGTGCAACCATTGTGGAAATTACTGTGGAGATTCTTCAAAAAATAGGACGAAAGGTTCCATTTGCTCCAGCTGTTCTTCTTGGCATCTGTTTTAGTCAGACTTTGCAAGGGAATATTTTTAATGCAGGACACAATTTATAGAATTATTTTATGATATTTACTCCAAACATCAAGTGCAGAAGAGGGCAAGAAATCTTTCCATGCACTAGAGACCCAAAGAATCCAGCTGAGGGTCTAGATCCCACGGCAATGTCCTGCATGAGTCCAGCTGGAGACCTAGAGCCCCAAACAACATCTCATGCAAGTCTGTATCAAGGATCTGTGCTGGAAAGGCTTAAAGGTCAGTGGTCAGAGATAGAAAGTCTGCACCAGAGTGGGAAGGATCTGTGCCACCAGACAGAGAGATCTTCACTACAGCCAGAAAGCAACACTCAAGGTAAGGACCAGAACCTTTCCCTTCCCCCACCCCCAAAAGAAGCACAGCTATCTCAGCAACAATGAGGTCCTGAGCTCCTTTAATGATAAGAACCAAATTCATAGCAGAAAACCAGCATGACAAGCTTCTCTTGCAATGCCACCACACCTTTCCCTCCAGTTCTCCCTTTTAAGTAGTTGGCAACAATCCTCAGGGAGGCCTTCCACACCCAGCACCACGCTGACTCAGTCCAGATGGGTTGACCATTAGTTAACCCACCACACTATCTTCTCAAGATGATTATTGGCAATGGTGACGGTTGTGATGGGGGAGGGGACAAGGGATGGGCAAGAGGAACAGAGTATAACCAGAACTGCTTGATACTCAATAAGTAACTATGGATTGACTTGATCGTTTAAATTGATTCTGCATTGTGTTGCAGGAGTTAGTGCAAGTACACTTCCTTATTTCTTACTCTTTGTTCAGGATAACCTGAAAAATTGACTTATGCCCTGAGCATTTACAACCTATGGTGCAGAGAAGAGATAGGGGCATAGCCAGAGTGATAGGAGAGACCGGCCTGGCCTGCACACTCAGATAAATTGTATAAAATGGCCAGTCACACTATGGAAATTAATGTGGAGATTCCTTTAAAAGCTAGGATTGGAGGTTCCATTCAACCTTGCTATTTCCCTCCTGGGTATTTTTTCAGAATGGAAAACATCATACCATAGCAATATACGAGCATCCATGTTTATAGCAGCACAATTTGTTATAGATAAATCCTGAAAACAACCCAGATGCCCATCAAAGGAATGGATAAGGGAAACATGGTACTTTCACACAATGGAGTATTATTCAGTTACATAAAAGGATGCATTTTAGGCTTTTCTTTCATAAATGGACACAACTAGAGATCATATTCTTAAGTGAAATAAATCAGACCCACATGTGCACACATCGTGTTGTCTCCTTAGTGTGAGAACCTGAAAGAGAAAAATGGAATCTGAAGGGTATAGTAGATACTGGGAAAAGGGAATGAACAGTTCAATAAAAGGAATTACTGAATTGAGGAGAAAGTAAAGAGAGAGCATCGGAGAAAGAGATCTATGCATGTAGGCAGGACAATTTGGACAACTGTACTGTGGATTTCTGCCTGTCTATGGAAAAGATCAAGTAATGCTTAATTTGATTTGTCCCTGTTTTCAATTGCTTGTCCTTTTTCTCTTTTTAACTTCTTCTTTTTCTTTTTTCAGTTTTTCTTTTTCTTTTGAATTTTATTTTATTGAAGAACAAATGAGACAGTTTCAAATCAAATTAGTAGGACAGATTCAATGATTAATACATTGCACATTGTTTTTATAGTGGTTTTTTGTTGTACAAGGTGCATACATGATATTCTATTTACAAACACTATTAGAGCAGATGCCTCTAATCAATGAATTAAGAGAATGTAGCTGTATATCTTTTTTTAAAAGCTGAATTATAGTGCAGTTTCAATAATTAATACTTTTTACATTGTTATCTTCCTAGCAGTTATCCATAGTACAAGAAGCAGACAGGATATCTTGTCAAAACACTATTAGTGCAAATCTTTCTTCTCACAGGATTACACAAAAGTACTGCATATTTATCCTAACTGTACAGTTTATACAAACACAGAATGGTTCTTCCTTTGTATTCCCCTCTATTTGTTTAGTCCTGTCAAAGATGGGTATTCTATTGTCATTCAATTATTATAGGTGCTTGAATTAAGCAAAACAATCCAGCACAGTCCAGAAGTCCACAATAATAGTGGGTTATCCAAAGAATTTGTTGACTAGAGTCATTTACAGCTCAGCTTATTATTATGGCTTTACTTCATATACCTCAGTTTTCTACTTTTTCACTAGATGGTTAAGACAGAGATAAAGCAAGACCTATATAACAAAAAAATGTAACTTTTGTATCTGATGAGGTCAGTCAAGTCCCCTCAGGGTTTATCCTGCAACCCTGTACCTCACTCTGCAGATCCTTTGTCAGTGTCAGCCATGTGGATGAGTCATGGCCATTGCTTGTGCAGTTTGCTCTCTGTGAAAGCCTGAGAAAAAGTTTTCTCTTCATGTGACTCTCCTTAGGCACACTATAGATCATCAATCACATTCCTCTGTGGCTCCATAATCTCCTTCATCAGAAAATTTGGGGCACAACTGAGTTCCATGATGTATTTTTAACTTCTTATATATGTCTTTTGTTTTTTTTTCTTTCTCCTTTCAATTTGCATGCACATATCTGCATAAACATATCTGGTAGTATGTTTAATTAGTTGGAAGACAACACTGCATTGCAACACATACTGTGACATTCATATTATTTGTTAAGTGAACTTCTGTATCACTTATAATTTCATGTTGTAATACTATTTTGTACTGTCTTTAAAAAGAAAAAAAAAATTAAAAGAAATAAAATGGCCAGTTGGTATGAGAATGCCTAGAAGTTGGCTGGTCTTGCATGGGAAAGAACTAACTCCCTTTCCAAGAGCTATAACACAGAAAGCCTACTTTTTATTCCTCTAGAAATATGAAGGTATGAGCATCCTATGGATGAGTTTACTTCTGGCCTCCAACTTTGAACTGGGATGGAAGGAAAAAGAGGAAAGTGAAGGAAAATTTTTCAGCAGCATCCTTTTGGCCTGATTTTGAGTCTGATTTGTTCCTAGGAGCATAACCCCAAAGGCTTTAGGAACGTCCTCTTTTCTGCTTTCCAGTAACCAAATGCTCTGTATGAAGTGTCATCTGAAGATGTCAGCTCTCATTTTCAACCCTGATGAAGTTAGCATTTCATGAATGATTCAGGGAACCAGGACACTATACCCTGGTGTGAGTGGACCCAATCAGCACTTTTATTCATGTCAGTGAGGTGAGATGAATAAGTGAAAAGCATTGGAAAAAAGAAGCTAATGTCAGGAAATAAAAAAAGATGAACAAAACTTGGTGGCCTCCAAGCATTGGTCTTTGGGGGGAATCTTGCATAAGTATTTTTTTCTTGGGCAAAAAAGGGTAGCAGGAAGTGAAGGAAACAAAGATACACTTCACCTACTTTGACAATTTCTCATCAGTGCAGATCTGGCTGGTGGTAGCTTTTTTTGGTGAATGAATTTTTTCAAATCATTCTTCATCTGACCTATTGGATTCTGCTTTATCAGTAGGACAAATTTATCCTATATGATAAGATGAAATGAGCTTGGAATACAGCTCGGCTGGAGGATTTTTGGTCGGGTCTATACAGAAAACTGTTTATCGAGCTGATGACATCATGACACTGAACTTCATGGTTTTTAATTTGGTGAGGAAGAGCGGAAAGAGAGAAGAATCCCACATTTATGGACGTGTGCTGTGCAACTCGGAAGGCAGGGCTCAGGATACATATGTTTTTGCTAGCAGCAGTGGCTAAGATGGAAATATATTTTATGGAGCATGTTTCAGCATAGTCCTACTTATCAGGGGAATGAACAAAGTGGCTTTGGAAAGGCTTGGCCTCTAAGTTGTTAATTATTTAAGGCAGTATACTCAGAAAAAAGATTTGAGATTCTGAGAATGTGTAATTGTGGAAAATCCCCAAGAATGCCACAAACTGCACTTGTCTGGCCAATCAGATTCTTTCAGCCCAGGACTATAGCCATTTGGCATCTTCTTGAAGTGCTCATGACTGAGAATCGATGGCGAGGAGGCTCTTCCTTCCATTATATCTCCTTCATTTTGCAGAGATTCAAGCATAATAAATGTGATGGAAATGCCTGCCAGATGAAAATGAGGACGATTTGTCACACACATTTCTTTCCTGCCCCTCTGCCAATGTAAGAAGAGATCCAGAGTGAAAGACAGAAGGAATGGACCAATCTACTCAGGTGCAGCAAGGTGTAAACCCCACAGTCTTCCTGTCTTGTGTTTTTCCAGCTGCTCATTTTTTCTTGGCTTGACTTCTGGCAGTACCTCTGCTCTACACTCTGACCTCTTTAGTGTTTCTCAGAATCACTGTCTTCATAGTTCTTATAAATTTGCTTCCTTTATTTTCATAAAGTCAAAAAAGTCTCATTAAATTATGAGAATGCCCACCCTATCATATCACCCCTTGAGTATTTAATCACATAGCTATCCATCTGTCCACCTAATAGACGCCCAACACTCAGGCAGAAAAATCACTGTATCAGAGGCTGAGGGATGACTAAAATGCAGCCTCTGTATTAGTCATACAAGCTGGAAGAGAGAGGCCATTTTAAGTACAGAGGACATTCAGTGTAAGACAGTGGTGATAGAAGAGTTGAGAAGCCAGCCAGGAAACAGTGTGGTAACACAGAGATCAGGGACAGTTGGGAGACCCTTAGTAGCCCTAGATGGGGGAAACAAAGGGAAGGTGAGATTAAATGACCAGAGACCAAGGGTTGGGATCATCAGGAGGAAGCCAGAACCATGGTGGGTGTGTTCCGCAGGATCTGCGACTAGGACAGATGCATCTAGGGGAGCTGGAGTCATGGTAGCCATCCAGACCCCTGCAGAGACACCACCTAAGGCAAAGAGCAAGGGAGAAATAGCCTGACCTCCTTTCCTCCTGTCCACTGCACTCTGACAATTCTCCTCACTGCCTGTATCCAGCCAGAACTTAGGAGATGCACGCTGAAGACAGCAGCACTCCCTGCCTTCTCTGTGGCATGTAAAGGGGCAAGCAAGGGTGAAGAATGAAGCCGATGGTCAGAGGGTCTGACCATAGTACAGCCTCAGCAAAAGGAGTGACAAGAAGCATTCGGAATCAGCTCACTCACATCTTAGTAACATTGCTCTGATTGGAGAGTGGCTTCAGAAATGGTTTTGGTAAAATATCTTAATGATCCTTTCAGAAATTCAATAAAAGATTGAGTGCTCTTTCTCATATGATGGCCCTATGGATGCTAACTGTGATTAGGGACAGATGAGTTGACAGCCTGGGGCACTTCTGCCCCATACTCGGTGCCCAGTAAGTGGCTGCTTCTGCAGCTTGAACACTCTAGGCCCCACAAACTCCAGATCAATCACATTCTTCTGCCTCATCTTGCAGTGGCTGGTGGTGTTTGCTCTGTGAGCTTTCCTCCTCCCTCTCTCTGGAGTATTCCTACTCAGCCTTTGAGAAGCAGACCTAACGTCAGGAGCTCGGGAAGACTCCGTCCATCCTGCGTTTGTCTTTCCAGCTGAGCACTTCAAACTCTGCATTTAGCATAACATGGACCCGTGTTGCTTGGCAGTGGGTTTCCATTGTTTGTTCCTTCATTAGTCAGAAATCCCTGAGGAGCAGGGGCCCACAGCTCAATCACAACTCACACCCACACACAAATAGCACAGCAGCAATAAAAAAAAATATGAGTTGAGGGCTTGTATGTGTCCAAAAGTATACAGACACATAACTAAAACCTCTCTACATCTCTGCTCAGAGGCCTGTCTTTTCTACCCCCACCCCGACCCCAGCTAAGGTGGCCGTAGTGGACGGACCCAGTGGATCTTCAAGCCTGGTTTTCCCCTGTGTTAGGCTCTCTGGGAAAAAAAAATCACTAAGCAGATAGGTGCTAGGGTGAGAGCAGCTCCAGTTGCCTTCCTTTTGATGTTTTATACATGTGCCTTCTCTGTCTGGCCCAGCCCAGCTCAGCCAGCAGAGCTTTCGTCTGCCTTGAACAGCTCAGACAGCTGGGAAGGCTTGATCATTTCAGTGAAGGTTTATATGTAGAAAACAGGATCCTTTCTCTCTTCCTGCTGCATATTTTATCCTTTCTTTTTTTCTCCCAGCTGAGAGTCTCCCCATACCTGCTCTTGTCTGAATCACTGGGGTCTTGTCTGGTGTAGGGGGAATGACTGCATCAGGTTATCTCTTTCAGAGCACCTGCTCCCTTCTGGAGTCCCAGAATCTTCTGGTCTATTGGGTGGTGTGTTTTTCCTAGGACAGTCACAGCGCAGGTGCAGTGGGTCTGGCTAGGAACCAGGTATTGTTCAGGTGAAGTGTTCATGTCCACACCCACTACCACCCTTTCTTTTGGGAACATCTTAGAACATCAAGCTTCCCCTACCCCTACATACCTCCTTTCCTTTTCATCTTTAATGATTCCTCAGACATTCTGAGGAAAATGGAAGGAGATGCTATTCGCCTTTAGTCCTTTCTGTGATGAGTAAATTGAGGTCATAAGAGGGCAGAAAATCATAGTAGGAGACAATGAAATCAAGTACTGAGGTTGGGTCCCAAGCCCAGTCCAACCCTGAAATTCATTTGAGTCCATGGATAGTTCAAAACTAAGTCAGGGTCGACCAATTTAGGTGGGATGTGGAGGAGTGAGAAATCCTTACCTCAGCTGGACACAGAGTGGGCTGGGTCTTTCTAGGCTGCTGCAGAGCTCTGCTCCCACAGCCACTTCCTCTTGCTACTGGTAAGAAGTGGAGAGTGAGCAGGAAATCCACGAGTGTCCCTGAGATGGATAGGATCTCCTTGAATCCTTTGAGAAAATTCCTGCCTGAATGCTGTTTTGAAGATTAAATGAGGTAGGGAGCTGCACAACATGCCTGGCACACAACAAACGCCAAGTGGGGATAATTTCTGATGGGGATTTCTGTTTGCTCCCTCTTTGCTTTGGGGCCAGGCATCATCTGCAGCTGCAGAGAGGCTGTCTTCCAAGAAATCTCAAATCCATGCCTTCCTCCACTGCCTGTTTCCCAGCTCCATCCTTCTAGCTCCCAGCTGCAGAGAGACCCCTCCTTCAGGGAGTTGAGGAAGAGAGTCTCAGGAGTGAGGGAGGACTGAAGCTTCTGGTGATAGTTCTCAGTGAGGGAAAGTGACCTATTCCAAAGAAGGCACAGGCTTGGCGGGGGTGAGGGGAGGTCAGTGTTCTGAATGTGTAGGGGAGGAGGTGGGGAATAGTGAAGATACAAACATTATTGCTTGGTTAACTTGGAAATAAGAAAAAGCAACATGAATCTCCAGCTGAAAATTGTGACAGAAAAGGATTGACAGGCATGGAGTGAATGGGAGATGGCCAGATCCAATTTTCCTGAACAGTGTGGAGCAGTGGGGTTCCTCTATGTCCATTCCTTCTGGGTGTGGACCCTAATCCAGTATCTTTCAGCCAGTTTTGTTATTAATGTTATTAATTGCTATAATTTCTATCTTGGTAGGATCTACCTCACTCTCTCATATTTGCCAAAGGTAGAATCCCAGGCAGCAGCTCTGGAGTTGTTGTTTCCTTTGGGGGCTTCAAGGTGGCCCTGGCTGTTTTCTCTTTATGCAATTTTCCCAGTAGGGCTCCCCAATGCCACATCCCTTGTGCTGTGTGCTATTTCCTTTCTTCACTTTTACTTCGGGGATAGTGAAGGCTGAGCTTCACTGCTGAGCAGTGCTGGCTTTCACTGCTGTTCGGAGAGATTGGATCTGGCTGAGCATGGACATTTCCAGGTCATTTGATGAATGAGTCCATGTAAACAGGGGTGGCAAGTGGCTGGGAGGGACTGTAGAGAGGACACACAGGGCTCCTTGCCTTTACAGAAAGGCTTGGAAATAGCTACAGCAAGGGATTCTTTTCCTTTTTCTACAACTATCAGCTTCCCTTTCTCACCATTGCTTTCCCTTTCCCCTTCTACTTCCAACAGTGAAAGATTTGGTGCTTCTCAAAAAATAGTTGTCTTCTGGGATGCCTACAGCTGAAGGCCATCTTTTATCTCCAGAGAATACTCTTGCAGGTGACTCCAGAAATTGATGAGCCCTGTGACCTAGACCTCAGGGATGCCCTAAGATAGGCTGGAGTAGAGCCACAAACTTCCAAGATGAAGGAGGTCATGCTCCAGGGAGCTAGTTGACTAGCATGTTGAGAGTGTCTGAAGACAGAATTGTCAAGCTTGGGGCTCCATCTATACTGCTCAGACTTCCACTAGGGGTGGAAGAAGTCACAGGCTGGACCTTATGCATGGCAGTAGCAGTGTCCATAGTTCACCCCTTAGCTCATACTCAGATATGCCAACATCTTCAGGTGTGTCCATATTACCTCTGCTTTTTTTTTTTTAATTAAGCAGCATTTTTATTGACATGGATGTTCAGCAAATGGATTTGAACTCACCTGTTGGTCTATACCATTCTCAAAAGATTGAAAGGTATAAATCTATTTCTAAAGCGATACATACAGCCTACACAATAGTGGTGAAAATATGACACAGTGTGATTTGTTTGTTTTTTAAGTCAACAACATCTGACTTTGCCACTTATATGAAAAACCCACTACTATTATGGACTACTGGACTACATTGGAGTACTTTGTGGAATTCATGCACCTATAATACTTAAATAACAATGGAATAACCTTCTCTGACAAAACTAAACAAAAAAGTGGATACAAATAAAGACCATTTTGTACCTGCATATTCAAAATAGTTAGGATAGACACACAGCTACTTTCTCTTGATTCAATGAATAGAAAGATTGTTCTATTGGTGTTTGTGGACAGGCTATCATGTCTGCATCTTGCACAGCGAATAACCACTAAGACAACAATATGCAATGTATTATTGAAAGTGTACTAATCAGTTTAAAACTCATTGCTATTTGTTTCTCAGTAAAATTATTGTTAAAAAAGACAAAAGATGTTAATGTATGAATTTTTTTCCTAAGCTCAAACATCAGTATTCAGGTTTAATTGCAGTGTTGACACTTAGTAATAAATAAGTGGTTTTGAGTTGTATTTTGGGTGCTCATTCTAAGAGGTTGTTGTCATTTGCCTATAGGAAACTTCCAGATAGAAATACAACTAAAGTGCATTCTAGGATGATAATCTAAATTCATGGAGAAGATCTTCCACTGAGCTTATATCTTCTCTAACGATCCTGATATTCTGGTCCCCCAAGGAAAGATAGACTGTAATGGGGCAGACAGAATTTCCAGGGTTGGACATTCAGTCAGGGATAATCTCAGTGGGCCAGAGCTTCAGGCATATCATGGGACACATGAGCCTGTAAGATTGGGTAGACCCTAGGCTGGACCGACCAGGGGAAGGGGCAGACCTGGAGAAACAGCTGATGTGAGCGCCAGAGTGGCTGGGAGCCATGGATCTGGCTAGCCATCGGCGCAGAGGAGGCAGCACTGTGGACAGATATCCTGATGTGTAGTTCATGTAATTCTTGAAGGCCAGACAAGCATGTGGCAATCATTTTTCCCATAGCACTCTTGCCTCAGTTACTCTTCTCTTGTTGGGATAAATACCAGACACCCAAAATGAAGGAAGGGAAGGTTTATTTAGCTCACGGTTACTGGAGGCTTCAGTCTGTACTCATGGCTCCAAGGCACAGCAGCACACAGCAGAGGACAGCAGTTCATGGCGGTGGAAAACAGCCAAACAGCAAGAGCACATGGGAAGGGTAGAGGCAACAATGGCTACAGAGAGCAAGTCTGTCCCTGTCTTTCTTATGTTGCATTCAGGCTATCTGCCCCAGGCCGGGTGTAGCACTTACACCCATAATCCCAGTGGATCATGAGTTAGTCACAAACTGTAGAACTGCACCTAATTGACTGCATGAGTATTTGGGGGGACAAATACACACAAATCATAACCGTTCCTTACATAATTTATAACACTCCATCATCCCCAAAGAAATATCATTTGGTTTATTACACAGACATTAATTACTAAAATCATTCTGAGATTTTAATCATGAATATATATGACTAAAAAACAAGTATAGATATGTATACTAAACTAGGACTAAAAAACAAATATAGATATGTAAATTGATCTAGGGCTATTTACTCAGTTTATTTTTTATTTTTATGTTTACTAAGTTTAAATTTTGATATAGTTTCCTTTTTTTTTTTTTTTTTTTTGAGACAGGGTCTCTCACTCTGTAGTTTAGGCTGACCTTGAAATCACAGTAATCCTGCATCAGCCTCCTGAGTGCTGGGATTACAGGCATGCATTACTACTTCTGAAAAATTTTGATATAATTTCACACTTAGAAAATTTATAAGACTGAGCTGGAGAATTCCTGTTTACTTTTTGCCTTGATTTGTCCATTGGTACCATTTTACCTCACTTGTTTCACTATGGTCAGGTGCTCTCCACAACCAGGAGCAGCATTACTGTCAGGAGGCTCTGATCCAGGGAAGAGGTCTGAGGGCATATGGGACCACAGGCCAGGTGGACTTGGAGACAGGTGATGGAGCTGGCCATTGGATTAGCAGAATATGCTTCACCTGGTCACTAAAGGAGTATGCTAAGGAAGAGTGGCTTCTTAAAGCCATTTTCAGATATTTTGGCTTTGTGATCTTGGGTTAAACTGCTGAACCTCTTTGAGCCACCACTTTCTCACTGGTAAGTAGAGATTAACATCTACATAATCTCTTTGCCTCTCTCTGTGGAAAATGAATGATGTGTATGGTGTATGTATTGAGTTAGCACTCAATAAATAGTACTTTTAATGATATTGGTATCAACGATTAATAAAAAGATCCTCTCTTGAAGTTGAGATTGCAACCACAGCCTATGCCAGCATAACAGAGCAGGTGTGGCTGGCTGGTTGTGTCACCCAGGAGCACACAGACCTAGTTTCTGAGCAGGACTCACGCTTCCCTGGGCATCATGGGGTGACTGCTGGAGTGGGGAGGACCACAGGGGAAATTCTTCCGCATGAGAAAAACGAGTTCCTTTGGCCAGACTCCAAGGGTTTGAGACCTTGCACAAGGAAAAATTAAAACTGACAGCTACAGAAGTACCCTTTCTTGGCCTGAGAAAGTATGAATAGAATATCTGAGATGCTGGAAGCCCTCCTACTTGGTAAGTTCAAAGAACAAACATGTCTTGCTTCTGAGGGGTCCAAACAGGCTTTGCTAACATGTGATTAAGTTCCAAGTCTCTGGAAATCAGGAGCTTACTCCCAGGAACTAACACTTTGGCTTGTTGATTAGAAGTGAGGGGAACTCGAGGCAATCACCCTCTGAGTAGGGAAATTCTTAGCTCAGAGCCAAGGCCAGAAGAGTTGGGGTCAGGTGAGGGTGAGAGTGGATTGGTGAAGCTGCCCATGGGAACTGTGGCTAATTACACATAGCCTGTTTCTCTGGGCTGAAGGTCTCCATTGGCTATAATGGAGCTCTTGATCTATATTTGAGACCCAGGAAATTTTCTTTATATTAGGGGGAAACAGACTAGAAACAACAACGGGATCTCAGTGCCCAATGAAACCCTCAGTCATCACTTACTGCCTGCCAAATCAGAATGAGAGCAAATGTGAGGACAGGTGGCTGGCCTGTGAGTCCTGGGGGTGTCTAGGGCACTGATTTGCTCCCAGATCTTGACCAGCTTCCCTCCAGAGGGAGGTCTCACTGGACAAGGACACAAAAGCCCTGGAGTCCAACTACAGCTGGACATAAGCAACGCTGCAGAATACTAGCAGTTGGTGGTATAAGTGAAAGATATATAGGTATTGCATTCACTAGTCTTTCCACTTTTCTGTAGAGTGCTTGTCTCTAACCAGCCATTGTGCTTTTAGATCAGTTGACCTTCTGGTCTCTGTCTCTCACCTGTAGAATGAAAGAGTTGGATAATAAAATCTATAAGATCTCTCCAAGCTTGGACATTTTTTCTAATTTTTTTTTTCCTGCATGGGAGGTTAACTTGGAGGTTGAGAGCCAGGGTAAATACAGAGAGAAATGCAGGGGTTGGAGTCCAGGGAGGAGGGCTAGATAGAAATGATGCATCAAGCGCTGAGGACTGTGTAAGGACTCAGAAGACTAGCCTGCTGAGCGTGTGATGCTGGTGCTGCAGCTAAGGCTCTTGAAAGGCTGGGGACGGGGGAAGGGAGAGATTCCTACTGATACCTGAATGCTGATCAGCTCAGCACTACATTCATCTCCGACTAGACAGCCAGGCCCAGTGTCACCCAGACTGAGCCATCTTACCTGCTCCCCTTCCAGCAGATTTCTGTGGGGAGAGCAATGTGCCTGCTGAGCTGGAAGGTTGGAGAAAAGGTGACAGTGCATTCAGAAATCCTTTCGAGAGCTGGGGAGATGGCTCAGTAGAATACGCACTTCCCTGGCAAGTGCAAAGTTCAATCCCCGGTTCGGCCAAAAAAAAAAAAAAAAAAAAAAAAAAGAAATCCTTTCGAAGCAGTTTCCTCAGTGTCCCTCTTCCCTTGCGGTCTAGGGGAGCTCTAAGCGGGCTCCAGACTCACAGCCTGCTGAGTGCGCATGCGTGTTCAGCATCAGAGCAACTAGACGCAGGGATGGGCTCAGGACTGGAGGTGCTGCGAGCTCCAGGTCTGAGAAGCCACTGTCGCAAGACATCCCTGAGCCCTGATCATCTCTCTTTCTGGCCTGGGGAGTGGGAGGGGGTTGGTGAGGTCTCCAAGGGTAGGTGTGAAAGTACTGGGGAGATGCATTCAAAGCCTTTGCTATAAAAAAGGGAACGGAAAATAACCACTGTTCCCTCCCTGGGTGCCATTTTTGAGTCCTTGTCTCCCACCCAGGTAGGCAGGACATAGAAGGTGGCAGCTCTCACCATGTGCAGTTCTTTCTGAGCTTTCCAATAAAGCCTTAGGCTAGAAGTTCCTCTCTTTTCACATAAAGCACTGGAGTATATCTGGCTGCTTGCCTGGCCCAGAAGAGTGGCCGAAAGGCAAACATGGGGGAGTAGCAGGAACTTTGGTTGGAATCCCAGAGCACCCATGTAGTTGGGTGACATAAGATGATTTCTTTATACTCACCTTCTGCCCTATGAAATGAGGACAGAAAGATGCCTTCTTCATAAAGCTGTTGTGAAATTTAAGTGGGATCACCTACGTAGAGAGGAGGCCCAGCACCAGGCTCAAGTAAGAGGCTGTTAATATGATTGCTATTATTATTAAGTTCCTGATAGAACCAGACCCAGAATCCAGGTCACCTTGCTCTAGAGTGTTGCACAACCTCATCTGGACCTGAGCTACCTTGGGTTCTGCAGAGGCAGGGGCATGGATTGCTGAAAAGCACCCTGGACCTTTGGGCCCCAGAGCGGCTCTCCGGTGTCTGAGTGCTTATTTTCTGCCCTGGTAGTTAGCTCTTCCTCCCATTTTCTCATCTCCAGATCAGATGAAGCTCGTCTGACCCTTCCTTCCCACATGGCAGCTCAGCAGCAAAGCCGTGGGAGCATGCGCTTCCCTCGTGGCCCACCTGAGCCTCTTTCCTGACCTGGTGCTTCTGCTGAGCCACTGAGCCTTGTTTAGTCTCCTAGGCAGAGCTGCTAAGGGCCAATTTCCCATGAATCATAATCACCTTCCTCTATTAGGCAGGATAATTAGGATTGAATGGTGGGCCTGTTTGCTCAGCACATGGGAATTGACAGACTGGCCTGAGCCTTCCAGAGAACCCCAGGACCCACAGCTGCAGCTGACTGACCTCAAACCAGGAGACCTGGGAGGCATACAAACTGTTGACAGTCCCCAAGGTCCTTCAGTCATGGTGTGAAGTGTGCAGGTGGCAGGAGCACAGGGGCCAGCTTGCTGAAGCTGAATGTGGCTAACATTTTCTGGAATGCTTCCTATGTACCAGGCCCTGTGTGAAACACAAGACAAAGAAGGCCTCATGTAATCCTCCTAATGGCCTTACAGTGCTGTTACTCAGATTCACTCCAGTTTGCAGATGAGAAAACAGAGGCTGCAAGGCATAAACAGCGTATCAAAGTCACACCTAGTAGGAGACAGAGCTGGGTTTGGGTCTGGGAACTTCAGAACCTATGTTCTTAATTGCCTTATTTTGGTGCATGTCTGTGGAAAACACAAAACCTGATTTTCCTTCTTTCTCACTACCTTCCTCTTTCTCCCCAACAGTATTTTTATCTCCAAATACCATCCAGGCAGCTCCTACATTGCAGGGCATGCTGCTGAAACCTTAGTTGTTTTGCAAATAACAGAAGGTTATGGATCCCTTAGGTCTCTGGCTATACCCTGAAGTCAATTAAATACAGAAAGCTAAAAATGTTGAGGGGAAAATAATCCTGTGTTATGAAACCAAACAAAAACCACCTTGAAGTATCTGTTGTTTTTAGATTATCCACGAGTGTGGATAACCAAGAGTTGGCTGCATCTTATGCACACAACTTAATCTATGTCTTCTGAACAACTTCTGCAGCACAATTTTGGACAACAAATTAGTTGCGGATGAGGGACTCTTGCTCCTTCTTGAAAAACATTCTTCATTTCAAATTATCCTAGCTGCCAGCCATCCGGGCTGACAAGAAAGCAGAGAATTAAATTGTTGATACAAATCCTGGCTCTCGGCTGTGTCTCATTTGCTCATCACAGATTCTCTTTGTATCTCCCCCTTTGGGGACATCCTGAGCGGGGAGGAGGAGCAGGTCCAGCCTTATGGAGGGCTTCAAAGCCTTGCCTGAGCTTTCTTTTCATCCTCCTGAAGGCATTTGCTCCTGTGAGGAGCCTTCAGCCAGTTCTGGAAATGGTGCCAGCTCCAAGGGGCCTTGGGGCAGCTGAGACGGAGCCAGCAGTTTCTCCGCTAGGCAGAGCTCCCTACCAGGAGACCACACCAGGAGGACAGGACCACCTGATGTAGCATCTTTGCTCCTGGGCAGCTGGTAGGGAATGAGGACATTTGTGCAAGGAACTGGAAAATGGAAGTTATGGTGGTTACCTGCGACAAAGCAGGCTGGCTGGGGGTGGGGGTAAGGGGAGTGTTCTGTAGACCTGGCTTGCTTAACGGATCCATGTCACAGTTCCTGGAAGAGGACACTCTTTATGGGCTCTGTGCTTGAGGAAAGTGAAGCTTGCGGAGGTTGCCACTTCCCCAAGTTCACACACTCATCAAAGGCCTTGTGATACTCCCTGGTGGTCTAGTGGTTAGGATTTGGGGCTCTCATCAATGACCTTTTGGGGACCTGCACTCTAACCTAATGCAAGAATCTTTGCTTTTTTCACTCATCTGAGCACCATTTGGTTGGCATCTGCCATCCAGTCCCCTAGAGCCATCCAGCCCTGGGAAGACTGCTCCATTCTAAGATTGGTCTTCCACACCAAGTCCACTCATCATAAGTGGTCGACGCCCCTCAGCTTCCTAGGAGGAAAGAAAAGCATGTCAGAATCCTATAGAACTGTCTTCAAAAGACCATGAAATTGGCTGTGTAGCTTTGAAGTGTAGTCTGTGATTCTAATTGTTTTGCAAAAGTACAAAAAGTCACAAGAATCACGAAGAAGAAAGTGCTTAGGTGTCATGTGACAGATAACCCTTTATATTAGCACATCTAGCCAGCTGGGTGTCAGCCCTTCTTCCCAGGGGATGTTTTTTTTTTTTTTTTTCATAACATCCAATCATAACAGCAAACACACATTTATGCTGGAGCAGCTGCTCTAAGGGCTTTTGCCTCACAGCTTTTTTGCCTCATGACTTACTCAATTTCCACAACAGTCTCTGAGGTGGGCACTGTGATCCCAATTCACAGATGAAGAACGTGAAGCAGAGTGGCTTAATAACTAGTTAAAAAATCATAGAGCAAGAAAGGCAGAAGGGGGATTTGAACCTGGGCAGTGTGGCTTGAGCCTTTGTCTTAACTATACCCTCCCAGATTCTTCCTGTTTTGCCTCAGTTGGCGTACAAGTCCTTGCTCTCCTTTGGAGAGGCACTCTGTTGAGTCTGACTCTTCAGGAAAGGCCCTTGCCTGCTTGTCACTGTATGCCTGCATTTAGCACTGCTGTCTGGGGACAGCTTTTGTATCGATGGTGGAGCTGTGTGGTGCTAGGGGCCTGACTTGTCTGTGGGTACCTGTGTTGCACCTTGCAAAGACTATGCCTGCTTTGCCTCTGCTCTGGAGATAAACATAGATTGGCTTTACACTCTGGGCTGGCACTGACCTAAGAGCTTAGGGGCTCGGAAGCAAAACAGCATCCACTGAAAAACTTTCTTGCCTGCATAAAGTTTATTGAAAAGGTTTCTGGAGATACAATGGTTGCTCTGGTGTTGAGAAAAATGATTGTTGTGAGGGCATTTATTATAAGAATGTTTATGTATTCAGCTATAAACAATAAGGTAAAGGGGCCTGCAGCATATTCAATGTTAAATCCTGATACTAATTCTGATTTCTCTTCAGCTAAGTGGAGCTCGGTTTGTTTCTGCTAGGGTTGATGCAAATTGTATTAGAGCTAAAGGTCAGGTTGGTAAGATTAGTCAAATGTTTTCTTGAGTAATTATTAGGGTTGGTAGAGTGGATGATCCATTTAGAAGAATAGAAAGGTAAAGCCACATTAATATGCTGAGCTGTAAAAGGCTCAAGTCAACAACTTCTGACACTGCCAGTCCTACAGAAAACCCACTACTATTATGGACTGCTGGACTACATTGGAATATTTTGCTGAATTCATGCACCTACAATACTTAAATGACAATAGAATACCTTTCTCTGACAAATCTAAACAAAAAAGTAGATACAAATGAACACCCATTTTGTATCTGTATATTGAAAATAGTTAGGATAGATATATAGCTACTTTCTCTTAATTCAATGAATAGAAAGATTTGTTCTAATAGTGTTTGTGGACAGGATATCACATTTGCATCTTGTACAATGAATAACCACTAAGACAACAGTACGCTATGTATATTGAAACTGTCCAACTAATCAGTTTTGAAACTGTCTCATTGCTAGTTGTTTCTCAATAAAATTATTTTTAAAAACGAAGGATAGAAAGGAGCATAATGGCTAGGGTAACTTCATGTGAGATAGTTTAGGCTACTGCTCGTAATGCTCCAAATAGGGCACATTTAGAATCTGATGTTCATCTGGGCCATAGAATAGAGAACACAGCAAGGCTTGATGTAGCTAGAGTAAGCAAGGCTCCTAGGCTTATGTTAATGAGGGGATGTGGTATTGGAATAGGAATTCATATGGAGAGTGCGAGTGTTAGGGTTAGTGATGGGGCATGGTAAATAGAAGGATTGATCATGCTGAGGGTGTAGTGGCTTTTTAATAAATAATTTGAGAGCACTTTCAATTGGTTATTAGATTCCACAAGGGCCTAGGATGTTCAGTCCTTTGCGTAGTTGTATGTATCCAAGTATTTTTCATTCTGTTAGGGTTAAGAATGCTATGGCTAGGAGGATTGGTATAATTAAAAGGAGAAAGTTAATTATGTACATAGTTGTCAAGGAGAGGAGTTGAACCTCTGGGAGTGAAGTTTTAAGTTTTATGCAATTACCAGGCTCTGCCACCTTAACAACCCTCAACCAACTCCGTTTTTACCAAAAGTCAAGAACAATTGAGAGCCAAGGTAGCCTTGAATGCAAAGCAATTGCACTATGGCAGCCTGAGAAGTTATGGGGAGGCAGGCAGCAGCCCCAACCCTTGGCTGTAGGGAGAGGCTGACCCAGCCTGAAGAGTGCCCAGGCTTGGGAGGCTTAATAATATCTCCCAGACTCTGCAGCATTAGCTCTGGTGCACTCCTAAGGTGGGCTCCACGCTGGAATTATTTCTGGTTTTTCCATTGTGTTTGGCACAAACCACACTTTGATCCAGCAAGCTTTGGATACATGAAGCTGCCCTGTTTTGTCACTGTTTGGTCCCAGGCCACCAGGATGAGTGCGTAGGGAAGCCTGGGGCGAACGTGAACCTAGGTCCTCCAAAGGAAATGATTCACCCCGGTGCTTCATATGAGATCACGTCAGTGAAGAGATGATTTGCATATGTGTGCAGGGTTAAGGGGAGCAACACAGAATGGGGAGGCCACTGGGCACAGCCACGCTGGCATGCAAGCTGGTGAGACCACAGAGTGAGTAGTGTCCTAGAGCAACTGTGTAAAGGAGATTGCCCTGTACGAGTAAAAGTCACAGGGGGTCAGAGCCAGATGTGGCTCTGAAGCAGTCACAACCAGGATGAAGTGCCCGGTTTTTCATCTCTGGCTCTGGAACTCTGCCAGGACTTTTTCTGACAAACTCTACTGGAAGCAGCGAAAGAGCTGGAGGAATACAGTCCCTTGGTGTCACCCTCCTGCGCTCCAGGTAAAGAGGACTAAGAATATGCTCCTCCTTTTCTCTGTCTCACTCCCCTAACAACAGCAAGGAGCTTTCAGTTCTGTTCTGCGGGAGGATGTTTCTAGCATGGACGAGAGCAGCCAGGGCCTGAGGCCTGGCCTGATTTAGGGCTATCAATTTCTCCCTTTTCTTTTCCCTCTCTTCTTGCTCTGTTCCCTCTCTCTGGCCAAAAAAAAAAATCTCTTTGAGCAGAATCTGCAGGCACATAGGATCCTGGTTTTCTTTCTCTGCACTGAGGAGGGTGAAGGGCCACAAGCTGTGCTGGTGAGCAGCACAGGTGCCGGCCTGCTGCCCAGGGCAGGACTCTGACCTGTATTTATTTGCAATCTGGGAAGAGGTAAAACAGAAGACCTCTGGCCTCCTGTGGCCTGTGGGCTTTAGCTGCACTATCTAACCCTTCAGTTATGTTTCTGGAGTGTGGTCTGTGTGCCTGGCACTGTGCCAGGCCCTGAGGATCGAGCAATCCTTGCTTCTGACTGGCAGGTTCCTGTCTTGATGCTGTGGGGATATTTGGCCAAGCTGACCTCAGGCCATAGTGTACCATGAAGGCTTTTCCTATCAGCTGATGGGACTCGGCTTGCAGCAAGTCAGATTCTGTGCATATGGACAAACAGGAGGGGGGAAGGAATTTCCCATTTCCTAGAAATTGTGTGACCTTGGACACACTGTCTGTCTCCTCTGCTGGCTTCTCTATCCAGGTGGAAGATGTGCCTGGCAGCCCTCCGGTGTTAGCTTTTCACTGCTGTGATCAAATTCCTGAGAAATGCCAACTTTAAGGGGAAGAGTGTTTATTTGGTTCCCTGGTAGCTTGGCTATTGCTTTTGGTCCAGTGAAGAAGCAGTGTGACATGGTGGAGGCACATAGCAGAGCAAGGCTGCTCGACTCTCAGTAGCCAGCAAGCAAAACTCGGAAGCAGAGGGGCTGAGGTCCCCATACCCTCTTCAAGGGCACATCCTGTAACCTTCCTTCCTTCCACTAGGCTTCATCTCCTAAGAGTTGCACCATTTCCCAGTGGTGACTTTTGGGAAACATTAGGAGATTATGGCTTTTCCATCTCATGGGGTCTTACTGGGGCCATCAGTGGTGACACCTTACCTCTTATCACTGTAGGGCACATGGCTCAGGCTGGCTGATGAGTGTCCTCCATCTGTCTTGCTCAGGGATCTACCTAGAGGTGAGCTTGAAGCCCTTTGACCAGATTGTCTCTTGCCTCCCAAACCTGACATTTCTTAGCTGTTCCCTCTCAGTAGATGACAGTCCCATTGACCCTTTTAATCAGGCTAGAGATCTTGGAGTCATTCCTGACACTTTCTGCCAGTCTACATTTAATCCATCATTAAGTCATGTTGGCCCAACTTCAAGTATGTCCTAAACCTTCTCACTGCTTCTACTCTAGTCTAAGCCACCATCATCTAACAAAATCATTGCTACCATCTTCTGGCTTCAACTCACATACTCCACAACCAGTTCTTCATGCAGCAGCCGGAGCAGGCCTCCTAGTATACATGTCCAGTTGTCTCATTTCTTTTCCCAAACCCTTCAGTGATCACTCATTTCTCTCCTGACAAGGCCTTGCATGCAGTGTGCCCTTTCTGCTTGCTACATCTCTGATGTTATTATCTTTACTTCCCCCCTGTGTTTTGGTTTGTCTAGATGTTCCTCCAAAGCCTCATGCACTTCTGGATGGGGATTTTTTGGGAAAGCCTGAAATCTAGAGTTTCTGTATGATTCATGCTTCAGTGCTAGGATCAAGGGTGCTGGGGTTAAGCATGAATGGTTGCTGGATCAGCCCACCGATTGGATTGAAGTGGCCCCAGTCCCAGTAGACTGGATCCAATATAAGGGATGGGAAGAGGCTTGTCTATCTCTCTTGCTGCTTTTGCTTCTTCGGCCACCATGAACTGTTGTCCTGCTTCACCACTCTGCCTTGCAGCCAGCTGATGACTCACTGAAACCTCTGCAAACTGTGAGCTAAATAACCCTTTCCCCCCTTTAACTTTGGGTGTTGGGCGCTTGGTCTCAGCAATGAGAACAGTAACAAAGAAACTCTTTCTCTGCTTTTGCCACTCTGTCCCATTTCTGTCTGTCCAGGCCTCTAGTAAGAAGGTTTCTCCCCCACCGGTTCTCTCCTGCCTGGCCTCTCGGAAGTCCTGTGAGGACCTCAGGTCTGCACAGGCCCTTCTGTCTACCTGCTCTTCATCATGTGCCTGCATTTCCCACTCCCTTGCCTCCTTCAATTCCCTACTTGAATGGCCCTTTCTCAGAGAGTTCTTCTCTCCTCTCTCCCCTACAACTTAACACACTCCCTGGGATTCTTATTTTCATATTTTTCATTGCAATTATCTCTATGTAGCATACAGTGTACTTCCCTTATCTTTTTTTTATTTATTCCCCATCGTGTTTCCAATGTAGGAAACAGGAATAAGACTTACATTTATTTTATAGCCACATTCCTAGTGCCTGACTGTTATGGTTTGTCTCTAGGTGTCCCTCAAAGCCTCATGCAGTCCTGGGGCAGACTTCTAGAGCTTGTGATTAACTCACAATCCATTGGGATTACGGGTCATCCAAGACTATGATTATGGGTCTGATTACTGCTGGGATTATGGGTGTGAGTGCTACACCCAGCCTGATGGAAAGCCTGAACATAACATAAGAGAGACAGAGAGATAGACTTGCTCTCTGTTGTCATTGTTGCACTACCACTCCCTTTGCTGTCTGCTCTTTGCCACTGCCATGAAAGCTTCCTCTCTGCCATGTGCCAGTTGTCCTTGGAGCCAGCTGAGTATGGATCAAAAACCTCCAATAACTGTGAGCTAAAATAAACCTTTCCTTCCTCCATTTTGAGTGTCGGGTATTTGTCCCAGCAATAAGAGAAGAGTAACTGAGACACTGACCACAAGACATGCTCTCCTAAACCCTTATTTCCTGGCACGTGGTTGACTGTCCATCAGCTGCAGAGTAGCTCCCTGAGTGGGTGGCCCACAGTCACAAGGAGCAAAGGCAGAGATCCTGAATCTCAAATACTTTGCTGGAGTCCCTGGACCTATCCATGTCTCTCACAGTCTCAGTCTGCTCTGTTCTACCAGAGACTGCCTCGTTGGCTTGGCTTATTTGACTTGGGGTTAATTCCTTGCAAAAGCATGGATTCTGGTGGAGAAAGTCTGGCTTTCAGGATGGTGATGAAGCAGCCAGGGACCAAGTGGAAACCCGTGGTAGCCTTTGAGGTAGGGCTGGTGCATGCTGAGGTGTGTGCTCTCACTCTGGATCTGCTAGGAAAGAGCCCTCCAGAGAGCTCTGCTGTTCCCCCTGCTCTACCCATCACAGTGATGGGAGCCATCTCCACGTGGCACTTGGGCTCACAGGAAAATCTGCTGGGGGGTTGGGCTTTGTGAATCATTGGGGATGGAGAGTGCCCTGAGTCCTAGAAAGAACACTGAGCATAGGGCCTGAAGTCCTGGGCCAGAATCGTGGCCCTGCCACTTTCCAACTACATGACCATGGGCAAGTCACTGTATATCTGGTGTTGTTCAAGTTCTTTCAGCATGCTGATTGATGGGGGTGGTAGAGCACTATGATAAGGGTGCAAGCTCTGGTGCTGGGCTGTCTGAGTTTAACTCTACACTTGCTGCATGCTTAATCTTTGAGACTCAGTTTCCCTATTTTAAACACAGTAGTACCTACTTCATGGAATCGTTATAAGAATTAAATGAAGTCAAGTGTGGTGACATATTCCTATAACCCAATACCCTGGGAGGCTGAAGCAGGACAAACACAAGTTCAATCCCAACCTGGACAACTTAGCGAGACCTTGTCTCAAAAATTGGAAAAAAAGCTGGAGAAACAATTTGGTGCAGAGGCCCCAGGTTCAAATTCCAGTAATGCAAAAAGAAAAAGAGATAATTTAATGAATGGACAGTTTTAAAAGACTCAGAAAAAGCTATACATATTAAGTTTTTGAAAAATGTTAGCTACTTATTACTATTATTATTGGTAGTAGCACTAATAGGATTGAAAAGATTTAGACTGGGTCCTGGGGTGATTTCAACAGCTTCCTTTTCTCTTTAGAGCACTGACCATTATCTTCTGTAGTGATCAGAGATATCAAAGAGTTTCCCAAGAGCCCTGACTCAATGTCCTTGTCTAGCTGAAGGTTGGGGCTGGCATCACTCATTTAATTTGGAGAATTTCCATAGCCCTTTTAACACATTTTGCTTGGACTAAGCTTATTTATACCAACCATACATCTTGTTGTTGTCATTAATTTTTATTCCTATGGACATGCCTAAACTTATGGGTTGAAATAACCTAATTTGCATGCTTTTAGTATGCAGACAGGGTTAATCTATTTCTGTAAATTCACACCAGTCCATTGCAACAAACCTTTCCCTCCAGGACCTCAGAGTAATTTGAATGTTGCACCCCATTTTTGTGGGGGGTTGTAAGATACCTTAGTCACCTGCCACCCATGCACAGCAGTGGCCCCCCATTCTCACTTGTGCCTGTAGTCAGCCCTGCACACAGCTTCCTCCAGTGGAGACCTCTTCTGATGTCACTCTCACCACCTTCTTGTCCCTTACCTAGAAGTCACCAAGCCCCAAGAAGCTCTTGTCTAGCTAAGGCTGAGATGGGACCCTGTAGTGGGGCTAGGGGAGTCAGGAAGTACATCCAGGTGCAGAGGGAAGGCAGACAGTACAGTGGCACAAGTGACCACCATGGGCTCAGTCCCACCAGGCACTTTGGGAGATGGCTTTGCCCACAAGTCAGAGAGAGCTCCCATGGCCCATACTCTTGGCTCCTTCTTTTCCCTGGTGAGAATTGCTCTCTTATGGTTTGTGTCTAAGTGTCCTCCCCAAAGCCTCATGCAATCTTGGGATGGCTTCTGGAGTTTGTGATTGATTATTATGGGGTGGATACTGTACCTGCTCTGGAGCAGGTAACTTGTCTTACAATGTAAGGAGGGGAAAGAGGCTAGCTGGGGCCTGAGCTGCTGCTACTCCCTTAGCTCTCTGCTCTTTGCCTCTGCCATGAACAGTTACTCTCTGCCTTGTGCCACTCTGCCTTGGAGCCAGCTGAGTATGGACTGAAACCTCCAATAACTGTGAGCTAAATAAACCTTTCCTTCCTTCATTTTGAGTGTTGGTTGTTTGTACCAGCAATGAGAGAACAGTAGCAGAGACGTGCTCCCAGGGACATCTGGCCTGTCCCAGGTGTCAGAGAGACAAGCATTCAGGAGAGAGAGACACATGCACACTGAGCATCCAGAGTGCTCACTTGGCTCACTTGAACGAGGAAAGACATGGGAGGGGCAGTGCTTGCTCAGAACCTTGCTTGTGCTTAGTTCAGCATCTCTCTCACATCTAGGGATTCTGTTTCACTACCTCAGCCAAGAAGATTTCCTCTACCCCAGCTGAAACCATGTCCTCTTGTGCTGTCTCCTCTCCCCTGCTTGTTCTTTACCGTGTTTCTCACTTCCTGATATATCAAGTATGTATGATATGCTTCTGTGTCAGTTTTTCTGAATCATTTTAGTGCAGAAAAGACACTAGATAGATAGTGAATATATTAAACAATCACGAACTTGATAGAAAACTAAAGCCATGAAAGAGGCTGAGGAATGTGATAGCGTGTGTGGGGATTGTCGTTTCACCTTTGAGGACCAGCTGCATCTAAGAGGTCCTCTTTCACCAGATGCATTTAGTGGAGAGAGACCTTTAGAAAGTGAAGGGCTGAGTCTTGTGGAAGAACTTGCTAGGCAGAAGAAGCCGGTGGGGTGCAAAGGCCCCAAGAGGAGGCCTGCTTAGCATAAGAGAGGCCAGCTCCATGGGAGGGCAGTGTTTGAATGGGCAAGGAAAGGATAGGGTCAGAGAGGTGGCTGGAAGCAATGAGTATCCAAGGACCTAAGGATTTTACTCTGTGTATCAGACAGGGATCTCCAGAGAAACAGGGCCAAGGTAAAACATGAACACGTGTGTGTGTGTCTGTATCTAACGAATTGGCTTGTGAAATTACAGTGGCTAATAAATCCCAAGATCTACTTTCTTTGTTTTTTTTTGTTTTCTCAAACATTTATTTACAAAAAGAACATTTATTTACCATCATTTATTTACAATCATTTCTTTATGGTAAAAGTGTTGAGATGCTTTTCTCTTTTTGGAATGTAAAGTTCATTATTTCTTAAAACATTCTTTTTTTTTTTTCCTTTCATTTTATTGAAGTTCAAATGTCACTCAGACAGTTTCAAGACACCTTAACAATATAGATTCGGTAAATTAATACATTGCAAACTGTTTTCATAACGTTTTGGTATTGTACAAGGTACATACATGATATTATATTTACAGATATTATGTTAGCAGATGTCTCTTATCAGTGAATTAAGAGTGTAGCTGCTTACTTATCTTATTTTTTATACCTGAATTATATCAAAAATTCAATAATTATTTTCCTAGTGGATGACCGTAGTACTAGAAGCCGACATAATATCCTGTCCAACCACCATTAGTGCAGATCTTGCCTCTCATAGGATTATGTAGAAGCACAGCGTTATCTATCCCAACT